>JAJONR010001780.1:0-80891 GCA_029582245.1 Solanum etuberosum | reverse complement strand
ATATTCTAGTTGAGACATTTTATCTATAAGTTTATCTTCTTTTGTGGTTTTATATTTTTCATATAATTTATTTAACTTTTGTTGTGTTTTTATTATTTCTTTATTTGATCTTAGTTTTTCCAAATTTCTAAATGGTCTTCTCATCTTATGTTATTTTGGAATTTATATTTTAGGGTTTGTAATTTCATACTTAGGTTAAATATTGTTTTTCGTTGTGCCATTACTGACTTACTACATACTCCTGCAAATATATTATTATTTAATCTATTTTGTCTATAGACTATTTCATGTCTAATTTGTGTGATTTCTTCCTTAAGTGGGTTATTTTGTGTTTCCTTGTTATAATATTCTCTGCTTTTAATAGCATGGTTTACTTGCGAGATTTGATTTGATTCCTTGAGTTCAGATTGATTTGAATGAATCAATCTTCGGTTATATTGATTTGAGTGAATCAATCTTCTCCTTAATTGATGGCTGCGGATTTGAGATGCATCAATCTTCAGGATTTTGTGTATCTAACACAGATACACTAGTCTTGATTTTCGTGCGACACAAGATAGTTTGTCATTATGCAAAACATTATAAGTTAACACGTATTTCTAAAGAAAAATGATTGTTGTATCAACTTGTCTTCAATTGATTTCCATGCAATTCTTGATTCAATTTGGTCATCAAATTCATGGTGAGTACATGTAATGCATGGTGATGATCTAGCACAAATGAGATTTCGTTGCCATACAGGTAATATATAAGGTGCAGATGCTCCTTGAATTAATTCCCTTAAGGCCTTTAGAAACATATATTCAAGCCATTATTGTGTGATTAAGTCTAAATCGAACAGAAAATCCACCACAGGTAAAACAGTCACATGTACGTAAAGTTATAGTAGTTTAAGAAATTATTTATAAACAGATTAGTCATATTGTCTATTAAATAGAATAATATATAAGTATCTGTCATATTGTCATTTAGACTTTGTGGGTGCCTATATATTACCCCCTTACATTTTTTGATTGGATAAAATGTAATAATATTATACGAGATACATATTATGCATTTATTTGATGTACTTAAACATTAAGTGTGGATAGATATTTTCATTCTATTATATCAGCAAGATTAGTACTAAAGCTAATTAATTTCATCGAGGAGTTCAATAAAATTTCCCTCATTCCATAATTTTATTTCCCTCATCTTCTATGTTATGGATTTTTTAATGAACAAAATATAAAATAGAGTATTATTTACCTGAACTAACAAAAGAAGACAACCAATGATCTCATCAGAACCCGAAACATTGTGAAGTAGTAAATCCAAGTATGGACATGGTGGTTTAATGGACATTGTCAAGCTCCACATTAGCATCAGCTTCAATAAACATGATTCCTTTTATTTGTAAAACATTGTTATGGGAATTTGAAAATGAGCACTCCCTTTATCATCTATTTCAGAAACATATTTTATCTAACTAGGTGTTACACTTAGCTTGATGGAACTACTAATTTTGGTTTGTGATGTCTTAATGAAATTTGCATTGTGTGTCCCAAGTATGTATTTTTGGTAAGCATTTGGAGTTAGATTTATAGAGTGCCAATGCATCAACAAGGACCATACAATTATTTATTTCCCACCACCATAATGTCCAAAAATTAAAAGTAATTATATATATATATATATATATATAATTATATCCTACTTCTTCCAACACAAGTACGATCAAATGTATTAATACATTAAATATAATCTCATAAGTAGAGATGTGAAATAAATTAAAATATACAAAGATCTTGCTCCTATTTTTTAGGGTAATGAGGTTAATTCTAACAAGCCATCACCTCAAAAGACAGTAACATAAAAAGATGAACCAATCAAATAGTGTAGGTATTTGAAGAAAAAAAATTATAATTCAATATTTGTGTTTCAATTTAAATCCTAATTCGCACAGAAAAATTTCACATTGAGGAATAAATTGCTCCCTTTTAACAAAGGCGACTCTATATATGACTATGTGATAATTAATAATTGGGGATAAAGCGCTCACCTAATCATTGTATATGACTATGTGATGATTAATAATGTAAAAATAGCTTACTTGGATGTTGATTTTTCATTTTTATTTATTGCTATGCGTCTATAAGAGAGTGTAGGTTTTCCTTTTATCACATAAACTAGATATTGAAGCCCGTGCTAGCACGGGTCTAATATATGTTACTTTTTTGTCTCATTTTATATGATAAATATAGGATTTAAGAAATTATCCAAGTTTTTATATGATTTTTAAATATTTTAAGTTAAGAATCGGAGTGATTTATAGTATTTTTCGTTATTTGTAAATAATATATATTATTCACTTTGTTAGAAATTATATAGCACAGATAAAATTTCGAAATGCTAACCATTTTATAAAAATATCTTTTAAATAATTTAAGTTTTTAAATATTGTTTCAAATAATATGTGTTTGCATACTTTCCCTGATCCAATTTTCGTGGTACTGATAGAATTTTGAGAGTCAATTTAATTTTCTATGTCGTTCAAATTTTCTAAGTTGTTAATCAATGTAATTTAATTACTTGTTACGTCATTTTTCAGGTGATCAAGATAGGACTAACACGAGATATGATTATACCAGAAGACATAAGTACACAACCAGAGATAACTAAAGACGAAATACCAGAATTCTACGCTAACAAAAGAATTATTGGTATATCTACGATTTTGAACGAGCTAGTAAATAATTATATGAATGGAAATTCAGTATGGAGCTATTATACAAGAGACCAGACAATGATATACTCCAACTCCAGAGAATACAGGGAAAAAGATATGAACGAGATACAACAATGGATATTTACAAGATATTTGATGAAAAATAGAAGAATATAAACGGAGAATAAGGGAAAAATAAAAGCCGGGTTGCAGTTACAGTAAAAGACATTTAATAATGACATAGCCGACAATTTTGTCCATTCACATAAAATGCACAGAAACTATACAACTTTCTAAGCAGAAGGTAAATAGTAAAGAAGAATAGTGTAACACCTCATATTAAAAAGATGGAAATTTCAGGTTTTTAGGAAGTCTGGTGCCAGCACTGACGACACCACCCACGGGCCGTAAGTGGGACGACGGTTCATAGGTGGGTGTCGTGGATGGTGAGTTAAGTTTTCCAACAATGTAATGTCTAGTAGCGTATGACGGCTCACAACGACGGTCTGTCCATTGACCCACGGCCCGTAGGTGGGGTCCCGTCGTTGGGGTCCAGACTTAGGGGTCTTTGATCCCACCCACGACCGACCAGTACGGTCCGTGGTTGGACCTACGGACTGTAGGTCTGGCTGTAGGTGAGGGTCAGCAGCTACTTAGAGGAAAATGGTTTTTTGGTCAACTTCAAATGGTCCTATCTTTTAGCACAAAATGAATTAGGTGGCCCATGACCTATCAAATTAAATATAATTGAATCCTCTTTCCAACGCCACCAAGTTTGCTAAAATCGAAGCTCGTAGTAAAAATCTATGCTTATTTTAGTGAAACCCTGTTAGGCAGGCCACAAACCACGACCCAGTTGACGTGCAGTTGTTCAAACGTTGACCCGTCAGTACACTCGTGAGTGGCACTTCGTCAGCTTTATGTCAGGGTAATTTTGGTCCTTTTCCTATGCGTTGGGACACTTAAACTACATCGTTTGATGCCTAAACTACATTGTTTTACTCAGTCTAAGCCTAATAACCTAGTCAGACATACCAGAACCCTCATTCTCAAAAAATCACCCAACTTAGAGAAAAAAAAGGAAAAAGTCGACCAGCCCTCCATAGAACAAGCAGAAGCATTCTTAAAAGTTCAGCCCCGAAATCCAAAGGATTTCTCCGCTGATTTCATCACCAGGTATGTGGAATTTCACTACTGGGTTCCTTACATCCACCAGTTCCTTGATTCTACATAGCTTGTTTAGACCTAGGGTTTCTAAAATCTTGGGAATTTATTGTGATTTTAGCTGCTACAGAATCCATCGTCTAAATACCATGTTTTCTTTAAAACGTAGCATAATTCCTTGAATAAAACTCAGAACCATCGCTTGAGTAAATTTTCTTAGTTCATGAATTATACTTACTAGGTTAGTTAAATAGAAAATCATGCTCCAGATTTCGAATGTCACATTCTCAATATATAAATGATGTATTCTTAGTTAGCATGTCAGTATTTTGAGTTATTCAGTATTTAGTGCATTTTAGCTTCATATGTATTTAGTTGGGAGTAGACTTAGCACTGAGTTGGACTAGGGTTCGGTGTACCCTCATAGTCCCAAAACTATGTGACCGCGTAGGATTATAAGTCCCCTCTGTTGGGCATCAGTATTAGTGATCACGCCACAGTCATGCCTCTATACCCATGACAAGGTATATTGGGTCCTCTCGATGGGGCGTATACATCGGACTCCACGTTTAGCTCACGTGGTTTATGTCGGTTAATAGTAGCTTCCACAGTCAGACTTTTAGTGCATTGACCAGGTTTTTAGCAGTTACTTCAGTATACAGTTCAACATGTTATCTTCAAGATTAGTACTTGGTCATTGCATCCAGTTTATCTTTCAGTTATACTTCAGTACATATCTATATCCTTGTTTAGATTATATCATTAGTCAGTTATGCATTATTCAGCTTATATATCTTTTAATCAGCTTAGTATATCTATATCCTACATGCTCAGTACATTCAAAATACTAACGGATACTCTGCACTACATTCTTTCATGATGTAGGTTCATGCACTCATCATCCAGATCACGCTTAGATCGACTCTCGGTTCGACTTCAGCAGCTTTAATGGTGAGTCCTCATACTTCAAGGACAATAGACATGCTTTCCATTTAGTCTTTACTTTCAGTTGTCAGTTTTTCTAGAGTTAGCTGGGGGCATGTCCCAGTAACTAGACTCAGTTAGAGGCTTTTTAGACATAGTAGTAGATTCAGCTTGAGTTATTAAGTGGTTGTTTCAGTCTTCACTAAAACCCATATGTTATGTTATATTATTATTCAGACTAGTTGGGCTTGTTCCTCTTCAGATATCAATTGATTTAGCTTCCATTTAGTTCATTTTACTTAGCTATTTTCAGTATGTTCATGATATACCAGATTCAGGGTTAGCTTGGGGTCACTCGTGATCCTATGTCCCGTGTTACGTCAAGGGGGTAGCCTCGGTGCGTGACAAATAGCATACTAAATAACCATTTTACCCCTATAGCATCCAGGCAGGCAAGTTGACTGTCACGCCCCGAGCCTACACCCTGGGCGGGACTGGCACTCCAGAACCATTGTTGGCCCCAAGAGAACCCTTGGCCTGGCTTACTACTCAGCAGACGACTTTACTCAACAAAGATAAACTCATGAAAGAAACTTAGAATGTTGTAAAGGAAACATTCAACTGGCCAATGAGGCAACTAAAGTCTTATAACAAGGAAATTGAAATAAACAAGACTAATGAACTAATAATGTCTAACTATCTATGAAGCCTCTAATACTATGAAGGATTTCGGGACAAGACCCCTAATCATCCTAAAAACTGAAATGAAAAAACATGATAAAAGGGATCCTCTGGAAAGCGAGGAGGCTCACCAAATAACTCTGAAGCTCAATTGGATCAACGAAGCGTTGGATGCTGATCTTGGTAACCTGTATTTGCATCATAAAAAGATGCATGCCAAATGTCATCAGTATATGGAATGTACGAGCATGTGAGGGAAACTCTAAACAAGACATAAGCTTGACCTGGAATCTGAAAGAAACACTTACCTCATCTCAACTCAACTAATCTCAATATAATGCAGTAATAAAGTTGCAATATAAAGAAAAGCTTTAAAGCATGTATATAACAACTCAGTGTATAAAATACACAACAATAACTTACTTTTGTATATGAAAATACAAGTAACTCTGTGGGAGATTCTCTAACCAACAACCATCACTATGAGCTATGTGATGATACAGCGTCTCGCCCACGCTGCCAGAACTGTCCTATACTTTGTCGGGGTATTGTAACACACCAAAAACTAGTAGGCTAAACTAGAGCTTAACGTGAGGGTTAGAGTCGTAAACGTACCTCTCCGTACCTAAAAATATAGGGTTTCATGTTAGAACATCAAGGTACAAACCCCAAGGACTAACCATGGGTCTTTGAGGAAGAAACTTAGAGGCTGCCTGGGCACTGACCCACGGAGGGCACCCACGCCTCGTATGTCAGGCCACGCCCCGTGGGTGAGGAGCGTAGGTCAAAGCCTAGAAAACAGGTCCCAGAACCTTAACCCACGGTTCACCAGCATGCCACGTGGATCCATCCACGGACCGTGGTCGTGGGTTCGTGGGTGAGGCTTGAAACTTCCTTGTGGCAGTTACACTTAGGGGCACTTTGGGGTTTTCCATTTTAAGTTAGTATTAAGTGAAGTCATTTTACATTAAATTAGACTAACTATATAATGATTTAAGACCCCCAAATTAAGTCATCTTCCTCATAATTCCAAAATCCCAAATCAAAACCAACTTTTCCCCAAAAAGTTTATCTCTACAACTTCAAGGAAGAACAAGAAGAAAGTGGAGTCTTGGGTTGAATAAGCAAGCTTTTCTACTCAAATTTGTTGGGATTCATAGCCAAGGTATGGTAGCTCTTCATCCACGGATAGAATTCATCCATTGAGCCCCTTCAAGACCCTCAATTTCAAAGCTAGAAATCCCAAAAGTTAGGGTTTGACTTCAATCTCATGGATTCCTTTCAAATTCATTTTTAATGATTGAATTATGTTTTATTATGGATATTTTGATGGTTTCATATGGTTTTATGTTGAATTCCTCAAGAATCTATGAATTCCCCTATTTTCCCAATTTGGATCTTAAAGTGTGGGTAATTATTAATGCAAGTAGAATATGATAGAATTATGCATGTAGTAATTGAACTACTTGAATTATGTTATCATCCATGTCTAATGTAGTAATTCTAGATGTGTTGATGGATTCTGAGCTATTGTCCTTGAAAGGCAATGTATGAGAATTCTGCATGATTATGAGGGTTATGTATATGTTTTAAGAACACTTGAGAGTAAAGTGAATATGATTATGATCTAGTTGTTGTTGTGTTGGAAGGTTATCCTCATATGCACACTTATGTTTGATTATGATATGATGTGAAAGGTTTCTCACAATATGATGATTCTAAGGTTGAAAGGCTACTCTCACCTATTGAAACTATGAGCTATAGTATGAGTTGTGTTGGATTGAGTGTCGAGACATTCTTCCATAAATATGAACTTAATTCAAGACTTAATATGATCTCAATGGGAATTATGCTTACCACCGAGTGGATATTGTATATGATATGGAAGCTTTTACACTAGTTGAGTCCGACTTCCAAGGAAAGCTTTTACACTAGTTGAGTCCGGCTTTCCAAATGGGTTCCTTTTACCTTAGTTGAGTCCGGTTCCCAAAATATATATCTCATGAGATGGAAACCTTCTACCTTAGTTGAGTCCGGATATCTAGTAGTAATCTCCTTATCCCATAAACTATGTGCCCTCATAGGTTATTAGCTAGTGGATCCACCTAAGCTAAAGTTACCGGTTCTACCTTAGGCAAGTAGACCAACCCTTTTCGGTTTGGGAGTCAACGGATTCCATATTAATCTCACATTGTCTATGTCGGTTAAGGCTTATTCCCTATTATGATAGTATGAACAAGAAGATGAGTTATGAACTATAGTTACTCAAGAAGCTTTACTTAGTATGGGTGGGATTATGAGATCTTATCAATGCATTGTACAAGTATGCTTTGAGGGTATGTATGATATGTTCCTTTCTGATATGATGATTTATGAGTTGATTATGCTTATGACTTATGCTTTTCCATTGTCTTCAAAATGATGCTTTAACTTAGTAAATTGCATGCATTCAACTAAAATGTCCCTTTTTGCATGTTTTCATGATTTTATGCATGGCTATCATACTTAGTGCATTTTTTTACTAACCCATATTTTGCTACATTTTCCACAAGTGTAGGGTCCGGTGTTTGAGGTGATCTTCATTTGGTTCAAGCTTGGATTCGACTATTCTCCTAGCTTGTGGTGAGTCCTCATGATTCGAGGATGGGTGTTTCATTTGTAGTTCCTTTCTTGTATTTCCTTTTCGGATTGTGATTGTATGGGCTATGACCCTATTTGATTCCAATATTGTAATAGATGGCTATATTGAGACAAGTCTAGACTTCCGCTTTCCTTTATGAAAATTTTGGACTTGAAATGCGTTTTACTCTTATTGTTCTAATGCTTTATGTTATGATATGCTAAGTGGCTTACATGGGGCCTTTCGGGGTTCTATGTGCCTTGTTACATCTAGGGGGTACCCTTGGGTGGTGATAGGTATAAAACCTACTACTAAGTGGATCCACTAGTCTATGCTAAAAATCATTAAGGAATCATCTAAAAAGTATGACCCTTTCTACCCACGTTGACTACATGGTTTATGGAAACTTGAGTTATCTGAACTCGTCCCCATATTGGTGCTCAATACTACTCCCAAAAATGTAACTAGCTCATATGTTTAAAAACATAACTTTTCTGTGATTTGAGATTATTACTCAAAAATCTATCTCTTAAAAGAGATGGAACTCAAAACTGCTCATTAAAACTCTTTTGGAAATAGGTGTTTCCTCTTATCTTAAATGTGAAAACATTTACTCTTTGGGAATACTTAGTTCCCGTATATCATTTTTAAGAAAATGAACTTCACTCTTACTTTTACTTTACTCAATGCTCAAGTCTTAAAATAATTTTATAACAATTGTAAAAGACTTTGGAAATGACTTGAAGAACTCTCAATACTTGACTCTTAACTCTACCTTGAATTTGAATTATGAATTCAAGGTTTGATTTGTGATAGGAAAGATATCGTGAAGATTAAGAGTGTTTTTAAATAGTTAATCATGAGAAATGGTAAAAAAAATACTATCTGGGAGTAAGTCCGCGACGCGGATATGCATTTTAATATTTGGTCATGAAATAATTTTTGAAACAGTGGAGTCCGCATTCTCTCCGAGACACGGAGAGGAAAGTTTCACTCTGAAGGAACAACAATAAAGATTATGAAAGGTATTTCAAAAAAACTCAACAAGAGCTCAAATCCTTCAACTTTAAGAAATGAATTTCACTGAAAATAACATGATTGGCACGTGGGTGAACGAACCCAACGCTATGTGAACTCACATACTTCTTTAGGGATCAACCCTTGGCGAAACGACCTTCTATTCTGCAAGAAATCTCCAAGAACGCCTTGACTTTTCTCCTTTTCTCCTCTTCTTGAACTATTCTCAAACCTTATGTGTTAATTTTAATTGCGTAAACTGAACCAAATCAGTTTAGACCCCTAATTAATTACTAAAAACGAAATAACTTGATTGGATAATGGAAAGACAAAAATACCCTTCTTAAATATGGGTACCTTTCCTTAACCGGACAACCTGACTTCAAATGGGAATATCTCCCTCATACGAGCTTGAAATTTAGAAAACTTGGTGGTGTTGGAAAGAGGATCTGAAGACCTTTTATTTGATATCTTCTAGGCCACCTAACTCGTCCCGTACTAAAAGTTATGGTCATTTGAAATTGAGCCAAAACTTATACTTCACATAACTTGCCAAAATTTCCAAATTCACTCTTTCCAAAAATTGTTCTTTCTAATTCTAGTTCTTTCTAAGGAGGGATGTTAGAATATCTCCCCCTTCGAATGATTCGTCCTCGAATAAGATTAATCTATGAAGGCTAAGGGTGTAACATCTAACATTCAGCTCAAACACCCAACAAGCAATATATAACACAACATGCCAACTTAAAATAAATGCCAAGAAAAGGATTAGTACCTTAATTTTGAATTTCTCCGGATTTGAAGAGATGTGGGTATCTCTTCTTCATACCACTCCACCAATAGACTTCTCTTAGGTCACGATACATCTTTGTGGAACCCGGATGGATAGAATATCTGGAGCTATGAGCTTCCTCCATGATCCTCTCTTGAAGTTCATCCACCCTTGGCACACATAATCTACCTTGATACCTCAATACACTATCTCCCCCTTGTTCAAAATCCATCACGTTTTGCTTATGAACATTTGCCTTCAATTCAAGCAAAATAGGATCTTGGTCTTGTTTCTCTTTCACTTCAGACACTAATGATGATTCATCACCATTCATCACCACCACTCCTCCTTCATTGGAATTCATTAGTTGAACTCCTAATCATGCAATTCTGTGCACATCTCTTGCTAAATCTTTATTTCCTTCCTCAACATGGGCGGTACTACCCATAGACAATATGCTCAAAGCATCAACAACAACATTAGCCTTACCTGGGTGATAGAGAATGCTCATGTCCTAATCCTTGAGTAACTCCAACCACCTCCTCTGTCTGAGATTAAGCTCTTTCTGACTGAATACATACTGGAGACTCTTGTGATCGGTGAACACATCCACATGAACACCATAAAGATAATGACGCCATATTTTCAAAGCGAACAATACAACAGCCAACTCTAGATCATGGGTTAGGTAATTCCTCTCGTGAACCTTAAGTTGTCTGGAGGCATAAGCTATAACCTTTGCATTCTGCATTAACACACAACCCAATCCGACTCTGGATGCATCACAATAAACCACAAAACCTTGCATACCTTCTGGTAAGGTATTGCCAGTAGTCAACCGCTTTTTCAATTCCAGAAAGGTTTTCTCACAAGCTTCAGACCATTGAAACTTAACTGTTTTCTGAGTCAACTTAGTCAACGGGGATGAAATAGATGAAAACCCCTAGACAAATCTTTTATAGTAGCCAGCCAATCCCAAGAAACTCCTAATATCAGTTAGAGACGTGGGTCTAGGCAAGTTCTGCACTGCCTTTATCTTTTCAGTGTCTACTCGAATCCCATCACTGGAAACAATATGGCCTAACAATGCCACAGACTCAAGCCAAAATTCACACTTGGAAAATTTAGCATACAACTCTTTATCCTTGAGAGTTTGGAGAACTATTCTGAGGTGACTAGCATGATCTTACTCATTCCTCGAATAGATTAGAATGTCATCAATGAATACGATAAAAAACATATCTAAATTAGGCTTGAATACTTTGTTCATTAGATCCATGAGTCTTCCAGGAGCATTAGTCAAACCAAATGACATGACCAGAAACTCATAATGACCATAGGGGGTCCTAAATGTTGTCAAAGGGATATCACTTTCTCTTACTCTCAACTGATGATAGCCAGATCTGAGGTCTATCTTAAAAAAATAAGTGGCACCCTGAAGTTGATCGAAGAGATCATCAATTCTCGGAAGAGGATACTTATTCTTGATAGTAACCTTGTTCAACTGACGGTAATCTATATACATTATAAGAGAACCATCTTTCTTTTTCACAAATAAGACCGGAGTTCCCCAAGGTGAGACACTTGGTCGAATGAAACATTTCTCAAGAAGATCTTTCAACTGCTCTTTTAACTCTTTCAACTCTGCTGGTGCCATTCTATATGGCAGAATCGATATAGGACGAGTATCGGGAAGAATATCTATACCGAATTCTATTTCTCTCTCAGGAGGGACTCCGGGAAGATCATCTAGAAAGACTTCTGGAAACTCACTAACAACTGGAACTGACTGAATAGGTGGTGTCTCAACACTAGGGTCATTAACTTGGACTAAGTGATAGATGCACCCCTTGGAAACTAACTTTCTGGCCTTAAGGTACAAAATGAAACGACCCTTAGGCACTGCTGAACTACTCATCCACTCTATAACTGGCTCATTAGGAAACTGAAACTTAACTACTCGAGTTCTACAATTGACTAAGGCATAACAGGCATAAAGCCAGTCTATTCCAAGAATGACATCAAAATCTACCATTTCTAACTCAACTAAGTCAGCTATGGTGTCCTTGTGATTGACGGAAATGGTACAATCATGATAAACTCTGTCAGCTAGAATAGACTCACCAACAGGTGTAGAAACACTAAAGGGCTCAAGAAGTTTCTCAGGAAGAACATCAAAATTCATCGCAACATAAGGAGTCACAAAAGATAGACTCGCTCTTGGATCTAGCAAAGCATAAACATCAGAATTAAAAACTTTAATCATACCATTGGCAACATCTGGAGAATTCTCTTGCTCTTGGCGACTACTGATAGCGTACAAATGGTCTGATCCTCCACCTGCCCCTGAAGTAGTTCCTCTAGGTGCAGCTCTGTCTGGTGGAGCAACTGAAGGATATTGGGCTCTATTGCCCCTATTTCCACCGCCCTGCCTGTTCTTAGGGTGCTCTTTCATGAAGTGACCCTCTTGACCATACTTGAAGCAACCAGTGGAGCCATAACGACACACCCGTGAGTAGGTTCTACCACACTTAGCACATGCAGGATTCCCATTACCTCCTTGTGTCACACTACCTTGAGACTGTGCAAGTCTAGCTCTGAAATTTTGTGAATTCTAATTATTGAACTCACCTTTGTTCCTTGGTGCAGGTGCACTAGCAGATGATGGATAAGGTCCCTTTTGCTTATGTTGGAAATATGACTGGTTGGCATTACACTTCTGTTGTCCGGACTCATTCCCTATCTTAGCTTTCTTGTTCTAAAACTCTTCTCTATTACTTAACTTATCTTCCTCAACCTGCTGAACATGGATCATTAGTCTTGCTATGTCCATGTATCATATCAACATAATTGCCTTGCCCTCCTTACTTGACAGATGAGACAACCTAGCAACAAATAGACTCATCCTACTCCTCATATCAGCAACCATCTCCGGGGCATAACGGGACAATTGGGTGAACTTAAGGCTATACTCATGTACACTCATAGATTATTGCTTACGAGTGAGGAATTCTCTTACCTTTGCCTCTCTTAGCTCACGGGGAAAGAAACGCCCCATGAAGGCATTCTCAAACACAGTCCAGCTCACAATCGACACACCTTCAGCTCTACCATTCTTCCATTGATCAAACCAAATTCTAGCAACATCCTTCAATTGGTATGCAGCTAGTTCCACTCGCTCAGCATCAGCAACATTCATAACCTCAATCACTTTCTGCAATTTCTCTACAAAGTTTTTTGGATCCTCAGTGATGCTTGAACCAGTGAAGCTTGGAGGATTCATCCTTAAGAAGTAATAGATCCTAGAAGTATCAGCCACTTCCTGTTGATTCTCTCGTTGTTGCCCAGCTTGGTTGGTCACAACTTGGCTCAACATCCGAATAGCTTCCTGGAACTCAGCATTAGTGACCTCTTCTTGGGGTTGCACTTCTGGTGCATTAGGTACCCCTTGATCCTCAACGTTCCTTCTAGCAGGATGACCTCAGACAGCTCTTCGTGGATGCATGATCTGAAAGATACGTGCAAGCACGAGTTAGAAAGGAAACTTTATGGTGATGAACTCTATCGCACGAAAAGAGTATGAAAGAAATGAGATAGTTCCTAAATGTTTCAGCCTCTTAATTATAGATGTGGCACGCTTCACACCGATAACTTGGACTCTACAGACACGGCTTCATAGACACCCTAGGACTCTTGAACTCTGTGCTTTGATACCAAGTTTGTCACGCCCCGAGCCTACACCCTAGGCGGGACTGGCACTCGAGAACCATTGTTGGCCCCAAGCGAACCCTTGGCTTTGCTTACTACTCAGCGGAAGACTTTACTCAACAAAGATAAACTCATGAAATAAACTTAGAATGTTGTAAAGGAAACATTCAACTGGTCACTGAGGCAACTCAAGTTTTATAACAAAGCAATTGAAATAAACAAGACTAATGAACTACTAATGTCTAACTATCTATGAAGCCTCTAATACTATGAGGGATGTCGGGACAAGACCCCCGATCATCCTAACAACTCAAATGACAAAACATGATAAAAGGGATCCTCTGGAAAGTAATGAGGCTCACCAAATAACTCTGAAGCTCAATTGGATCAACGAAGCACTGGATGCTGATCCTGGTTACCTGTATGTGCATCATAATAAGATGCAGGCCAAATGGCATCATTACATGGAATGTATGAGCATGTGAGGGGAAATCTAAGTAAGACATAAGCTTGAACTGGAATCTGAAAGAAACACTTACCTCATCTCAACTCAACTCATCTCAATATAATGCAGTAATAAAGGTGCAATATAAAGAAAAGCTTTAAAGCATGTAGATAACAACTCAGTGTATAAAAGACACAACAACAACTTAGTTTTTTATATGAAAATACAAGTAACTCTGTGGGAGATTCTCTAACCGACAACCATCACTATGAGCTATGTGATGATACAACGTTTCGCCCACACTGCCAAAACTATCCTATACTTTGCTGGGGTATAGAACCTACTACTAAGTGGATCCACTAGTCTATGCGAAAAAGCATTAAGGAATCATCTAAAAAGTATGACCCTTTCTACCCACATTGGCTACATGGTTTATCGAGACTTCTGAACTCATCCCCATATCGGTGCTCAACACTACTCCCAAAAATGTAACTAGCTCATATGTTTAAAAACATAACTTTTCTATGGTTTGAGATTATTACTCAAAAATCTATCTCTTAAAAGAGATGGAACTCAAAACTGCTCATGAAAACTCTTTTGAAAATTGGTGTTTCCTCTCATCTTAAATGTGAAAACATTTACTCTTTGGGAATACTTAGTTCTCATATATCATTTTTAAGAAAATGAACTTCACTCTTACTCTTACTCAACTCAATACTTAAGTCTTAAAATAATTGTAAAAGACTTTTGAAATGACTCAAAGAAGTGTCAATACTTGACTCTTAACTCTACCTTGAATTTGAATTATGAATTCAAGGTTATGATTTGTGATAGGAAAGATATCGTGATGATTAAGTGTGTTTTTAGATAGTTAATCATGAGAAACAGTCAAAAAGATACTGTCTGGGAGCAAGTCTGCGATGTGGAGATGCATTTTCATATTTGGTCACAAAATAATATTTTGAAACAGTGGAGTCCGTGTTCTCTCCGCGACGTAGAGAGGAAAGTTTCACTCTGAAGGAATAGGTCCGCGTCGCGAATCGGGTACTTTGTTTTCTGTCTGACTTTTTCTTCCTCGTTTTCTAACCCCAATTCACCTAGAATTGAATAGTTTCTTCCCCAATCACTTAGATTCGAATACTCAACGTTAGTATACGATAATCTACTCAAAAATATCCTTGAAACACTAACATTTATCTTAGTAATTCATCAAAACCTCAACAATCAAGATTAAGAAAGGTATTTCAAGAAAACTCAACAAGAACTCAAATCCTTCCACTTTAAGAAACAAATTTCACTGAAAATAATATGATTTGTGCGTGGATGAACGAACCCAATGCTATGTGAACTCACATACCTCTTTATAAATCAACCCTTGGAGAAACGACCTTCGATTCCCCCAAGAAATCTCCAAGAACGCGTTGACTTTTCTCCTTTTCTCCTCTTCTTGAACTATTCTCAAACCATAGGCTTGAAGTTGAGCCAACTCTTATACTTAGCATAACTTGCAAAAATATCCAAATACACTCTTTCCAAAAATTGTTCTTTCTAATTCTAGTTTGTAACACCCCGCTACTACAAAGACTTAGAATTAGAAAGAAACCGTTTTTGGAAATAATCAAATTTGGAAAGTTTGACAAAGTTAAGCTAGGTATGAGTTTTGGGTCAACTTCAAACGACTATAACTCCTAGCTCAAGATGAGTTAGGTGTGCTACCAGATACCTTAGGAAATATCTTTGAATTATCTTTCCAACGCCACCGAGTTTTCTCAATTTCTAGTTTGTATGAAGAAGATATGCCCATTCGAAGTTGGGCTGTCTAGATAGGAAAGTCAAAATCAGATTTTAGAGGGGTATTTTGGTCTTTTCATTACCCAATTAATTAAATCCGTTTTTAGTAAATTATTTGGGGTATAAACTGAGTTAGTTCAGTTTATGAAATGAAGAATTACACTAGGGCTTTGAGAGAAGAGAAAGGAGGAGAAAAGTCAAGGAGTTCTGGGAGATTTCTTGCGGAATCCAAGTCGTTTCACCAAGGGTTGATCCCTAAAGAGGTATGTTAGACTTTTATAGAGTTGGGTTCATTCACCCATGCGCCAATCATGTTTAGTTCAGCAAAATTCATTCTAGAAAGTTGAAACTTGATGATTTTGAATTGTGTTCTTGAATATTGGCTTTCGTTCTTAAGTTAAGTTGGGATTGTTGAGTTCTTGAAGAAATCGTGTCGATTTTAGAGTTGTTATAGATAGATTCTAGTGTACATATACTGGGTATCTTAATCTAAAGAGAATTTGAGAAAAAGAATGGAATTTAGGTGAATTGGGGTTGGAAAGCGAAGAAGGAAAAAGTCGGGCGAATTAGGGTACCAGGTCCGCGTCGCGGACCTGTTCCTCAGGATGGGAATTTTCTCTCCGCGTCGTGGTGCGGTCGCGACCAAATATGTAAATGCATCTCTGTGTCGCGGACTTGCTTCCAGACAGTGATTTCTTGATCGTTTCTCACGTTTAACTATCTAAAAACACTCCTAAACATTATGAGATCTTTCCTATCACAAATCACAATCCTTCAATCCATAAATTCAAATTCAAGGAAAGTTATGAGCCAAGTCTAGAGAGTTCTTAGAGTCATTTCAAAAAGTCTTTTACAAATGCTTTAACTTGTTTTAAGACTTGAGTTTTGAGTTAAGTAAGCATAACAAATGAAGTTCATTTCTTCAAAAAGAGTATATGGGAACTAAGTATTCCCAAAGAGTAAATGTTTTCACATTTAAACAAGAGAGGAAACACCAATTTCCAAGAGAGCCTTTGAGCTAGTTTTGAGTAATTATCTGAAACCGCAGAAAGAGTTTTGTTTTTAAACATATGAGATGAATATTTTGGGAGTAGTATTGAGCACCGATGTGGGGACGAGTTCATAAAAACTCAATGTCTCCATAAACCATGTAGCCAACGTGGGTAGAAAGGGTCATACTTTTTAGATGATTCCTTATTGATTTTTAGCATAGACTAGTGGATCCACTTAGTTGAGGCGTTCTATATCCCAGCAAGTTATAGAACAGTTCTGGCAGCGTGGGTGAGACGCTGTATCATCACATAGCTCATAGTGATGGTTGCTAGTTAGAGAAACTCCCACAGAAGTATATTACTTTATTATATATATACATTGAGTTGTTATTGTATATTTCAAATACATTTGAGTTGCTACCGATTGTTTAAATGCATTATATAAACTGTATCTTTACTGTTGTTTATTTATCCATTGAGTTGAGTATCCATGAGTTGAGTAAAGCTGAGGTAAGTGTTTCTTTCAGAATTCATTGCAAGCTTATGTCATGTTGCATGCTCGTACATTCAATGTACTGATGCCATTTGGCCTGCATCATTTTATGATGTAGATACAGGTAACCAGGATCAGCATCCAGCGCCTCATTGATCCAGTCGAGCAGTCAGAGTCAGTTGGTGAGCCTCATTGCTTTCCGGAGGATCCCCCTTTTTAGATTATTTCAGTATTTTCAGTTGTTAGGATGATCGGGGGTCTTGTCCCGACATCCCTCATAGTTTTACAGGCTTTATAGACAGTTAGTTACTAGTTCTTTAGTCTTGCATTTCAGTTGTTTTGCTATAATACTTGAGTTGCCACTTTGGCTAAATTGAATGTTTATCCTTAAACCTTCTAAGTTTATTTGAGACAGTTGTTTTAAAAATGCATTTGATTTCTGTAATAATGCGTGAAGTCTTCCGTCGAGAGTATAGCCAGGCCAAGGGTTCGCTTGGGGCCAGCAATGGTTCTAGAGTGCCAGCCACGTACGGGGTGTAGGCTCGGAACGTGACAAACTTTGTATCAGAGCACAGAGTTCAAGAGTCCTAGGGAGTCTATGAAGCCGTGTCTGTAGAGTCCTAGTTATCGATGTGAAGTGCGCCATATCTATAATTAGGAGACTGCAACATTTAGGAAATTCCTTCACCTCTTTCATACTCATTTAGTACGATAGAGTTCATCTCTATAAAGTCTCTTTCTAACTTATGCTTATGCGTGTCTTTCAGTTGATCATGCCTCCACGAAGAGCTGTCTGAGGTCGTCCTGCTAGGAGTAATGTCGAGGAACAAGGGGTACCTGATGCACCTGAAGTGCAACCCCAAGGATAGGTCACCAATGCTGAATTTCGGGAAGCAATCCGAATGCTAAGTAAAGTTGTGACCAACCAAGTTGGGCAACAAATAAGGGCTCGACAGGAAAAGGCTGATACTTCGAGGATCCGTGAGTTCTTGAGGATGAATCCTCTAAGCTTCACTGGTCAAGCACCACAGAGGATCCGAAAAACTTTGTAGAGGAACTGCATAAAGTGTTTGAGGTTATGCACGTTGCTGATGCGGAGAGAGTGGAGCTGCCTATCAACTAAAGAGTGTTTCTAGGACTTGGTTTGACCAGTGGAAGAAAAGTAGGGCTGAGGATGCATCGGTTTTGAGTAGGGCTGTGTTCGAGAGTGCTTTCTTGGGGCATTTCTTTCCCCGTGAACTGAGAGAAGCCAAAGTATGGGAATTCCTTACCCTTAAGCAGGATTCACTAAGTGTTCATGAGTACAGTTTGAAGTTCACCCAACTTTCCCGATATGCTCTGGAGATGGTTACGGATATGAGTAGCAGGATGAGTCTATTTGTTGATAGGTTGTCTCATCTGTCAAGTAAGGAGGGCAAGGCAGCTATGTTTATAGGAGACATGGACATAGCGAGACTTATGGTTTATGTGCAACAGGTTAAGGAAGAGAAGCTGAGGGATAGAGAATAATTCAGAAACAAGAAGGCTAAGACAGGGAATGAGTCCGGGCAGCAAAGGAGTAATGTGAATCGTTCTTCCTTTCAACATAAGCAAAAGGGACCTGCTCCATCATCTGCTAGTGAACCTGCACCAAGGAACAAAGGTGAGTATAATAGTCAGAATTCGCAGAATTTTAGGGCTAGACCTGCTCAGTCTCAGGGTAGTGTGGCACAAGGAGGTAATTGGGCTCCTACATGTGTTATGTGTGGTAGGAACCACCCATGTTCTTGTCGTGATGGCTCCACAGGATGTTTCAAGTACGGTCAAGAGGGTCACTTCATGAAAGAGTGTCCGAAGAACAGCAAGGGAAATGAAAATAGGGGCAATAGAGCCCAATCTTCTTCAGTTTCTTCACCAGACAGGGCTGCACCTAGAGGAGCTACTTCAGGTACTAGCGGAGGAGCAAACCGCCTATATGCTATCACTAGCCTCCAAGAGCAAGAGAATTCTCCAGATGTCTTCATTGGTATGATCAAAGTATTTACTCTTGATTTTTATGCTTTGCTAGACCCAGGAGCGAGTTTATCTTTTGTGACTCCTTATGTTGCAATGAATTTTGATGTTCTTCCTGAGCAACTTCTTAAGCCCTTCAGTGCTTCAACACCTGTTGGTGAGTCTATTTTAGTTGAGAGAGTCTATCGTGATTGTATCATTTTCGTCAATCACAAGAGCACTATGGCTGACTTAGTTGAGTTAGATATGGTAGATTTCGATGTCATTCTAGGTATGGACTGGCTTCATGCCTGTTATGCATTAGTCGATTGTAGAATTGAGTAGTCAAGTTTCAGTTTCCTAATGAGCCAGTCTTTGAGTGGAGGAGTAGTTCAGCAGTGCCTAAGGGTCGTTTCATTTCGTACCCTAAGGTGAGAAATTTAGTTTCCAAGGGTTGTGTCTATCACTTAGTCCGAATTAATGATTCTAGTGTTGAGACAACTCCTATTGAGTTAGTTCCAGTTGTGAGTGAGTTTCAGAAGTCTTTCCTGATGATATACCCGGAGTCCCTCCTGAGAGAGAAATAGACTTCGGTATAGATATTCTTCCTGATACTCATCTTATATCTATTCCGCCATATAGAATGGCACCAGCAGAGTTGAAAGAGCAGTTGCAAGATCTCCTAGAGAAAGGTTTTATTCGACCAAGTGTCTCACCTTGGGGCGCTCCAGTCTTATTCGTGAGGAAGAAAAATGGTTCCCTTAGAATGTGTATAGATTACCGTTAGTTGAACAAGGTTACTATCAAGAATAAGTATCCTCTTCCGAGAATTAATGAACTCTTAGATCAACTTCACAGTGCTTCTTGTGTTTTGAAGATAAACCTCAGATCAGGCTACCATCAGTTGAAAGTAAGGTAATGTGATATTCTAAAGACAACATTAAGGACCCGTTATGGTCATTATGAGTTTCTGGTCATGTCGTTCGGTTTAACTAATGCACCTGCAACGTTCATGGACCTTATGAACAAAGTATTCAAGCCTTATTTAGATATGTTTGTTATCGTATTCATTGATGACATTCTAATCTATTCAAGGAATGAGGAAGATCATGCTAGTCATCTCAGAATAGTTCTCCAAACTCTAAAAAATAAGGAGTTATATGCTAAGTTCTCTAAGTGTGAATTTTCGCTTGAGTCTGTGGCATTCTTAGGCCATATTGTTTCCGGTGGTGGAATTAGAGTTGATACTCAGAAAATAGAGGTAGTGCAGAATTGGCCTAGACCCACATCTCTGACTGACATTAGGAGTTTCTTGGGATTTGCTGGCTACTATAGAAGGTTCTTCGAGGGATTTTCATCTATTTAATCTCCTTTGACTAAGTTGACCAAGAAAATAGTTAAGTTTCAATGGTCGGAAGCTTGTGAGAGAATTTTTCAGGAATTGAAAAAGAGGTTGACTACTGCCCCAGTATTGACCTTACCAGAGGGTACGCAAGGCTTTGTTGTATATTGTGATGCGTCCATTGTTGTTTTAGGTTGTGTGTTAATTCAGAATGGTAAAGTTATAGCTTATGTCTCCAGACAGCTTAAGGTTCATGAGAAAAATTACCCAACCCATGATCTAGAGTTGGCTACCGTAGTATTTGCTATGAAAATATGGTGTCATTAACTTTATGGTGTTCATGTGGAAGTGTTCAACGATCACAAGAGTCTTCAGTATGTGTTTAGTCAAAAAGATCTTAATCTCCGACAGAGGAGGTGGTCAAGGATTATGACATGAGTATTCTATACCACCTAGGTAAGCCTAATGTTGTTGATGATGCCTTGAGTAGGTTGTCTATGGGTAGTACCGCCCATGTTAAGGAATAAAAGAGAGAGTTCGTGAAAGATGTGCACAGACTTGCACGATTAGGAGTTCGAATAATGGATTCCACAGAAGGAGGAGTAGTGGTGAAGAATGGGGCTGAATCATCATTAGTGTCAGAAGTGAAAGAAAAGCAAGACCAAGATCCTATTTTGCCTGAATTGAAGGCAAATGTTCATAAGCAAAAAGTAATGGCCTTTGAACAAGGGGGAGATGGTGTATTGAGGTATCAAGGTAGGTTATGTGTACCAAGGGTTGATGAACTCCAAGATAGGATCAAGGAGGAAGCTCATAGCTCCAGATATTCCATTCATCCGGGTTCCACAAAGATGTATCGTGGCTTGAGGGAAGTATATTGGTGGAATAGTATGAAGAAAGGTATTGCTGAGTTCGTTGCTAAGAGCCCGAATTGTCAACAAGTTAAAGTAGAGCATCAAAGGCTCGGTGGTATGGCTCAAAATATAGAACTTCCGGAATGGAAGTGGGAGATGATCAATATGGATTTCATTACTGGGTTTCCACGGTCTCGCAAGCAACATGATTCTATTTGGGTGATTGTTGATAGAATGACAAAATCAGACCACTTTTTGCCGGTAAAGACTACCTATTCAGCAGAGGACAATGCCAAGTTATACATTCAAGAGGTAGTAAGACTTCATGGGGTCCCTGTTTTGATTATCTCAGATAGAGGTGCGCAATTTACTGCATAGTTCAGGAAATCTTTTCAGAAAGGCTTGGGTTCAAAGGTGAACTTAAGTACTGCTTTCCATACTCAGACTGATGGTCAAGCAGAGCGTACTATTCAGACTTTAGAAGATATTTTTAGGGCTTGTGTGATTGATTTCAAGGGTAATTGGGATGATCAGCTACCTCTCATTGAGTTTGCTTACAACAATAGTTACCATTCTAGCATCCAGATGGCTCCTTATGAAGCTCTTTATGGGAGAAGATGCAGATCTCCTATTGGATGGTTTGAAGTTGGTGAAGCTGGGTTGATAGGACTAGACTTAGTTCATCAAGTTATGGAGAAAATGAAAGTTATTCAAGAGAGGTTGAATACAGCGCAGAGTCGTCAGAAATCCTGTACAGCTGTTAGGAGAAGAGACTTAGAGTTTGAAGTAGATGATTGGGTTTACTTGAAAGTTTCACCCATGAAGGGTGTTATGAGATTTGGTAAGAAGGGAAAAATTAGTCCCCGGTATATTGGGCCTTACAGAATATCCAAAAGGATTGGTAATGTTGCTTATGAATTGGAGCTACCACAAGAATTAGCAGCGGTCCATCCGGTATTTCATATTTCCATGTTGAAGAAGGGCATGGGAGATCCTTCACTTATCATACCCACTGAAAATATTGGTATCAAGGATAGTTTGTCTTATGAGGAGATTTATGTTCAGATTCTAGACCATCAGGTTTGCAAGTTGAGGACCAAGGAAGTAACATCAGTCAAAGTTCTTAGGAGAAATCAGTTTGTTGAGGAAGCCACTTGGGAAGCTGAGAAGGATACTAATTCTCTTCTTAGTATTCTTTAAATTGATATGCTTAATGTGTCAGACTTGCTTGTTGGGTGTTTGAGGTGAATGTTAGATGTTACACCCTTAGCCTACTAAGATTAATCTCATTCGAGGACGAATGTTCCCAAGGGGGAGATATTGTAACACCCCGCTACTAGAAAGACTTAGAATTAGAAGGAAACCATTTTAGGAAATAATCAAATTTGGAATGTTTGACAAAGTTAAGCTAAGTATGATTTTTAGGTCAACTTCAAACGACCATAACTCCTATATCAGGATGAGTTATGTGTGCTATCAGATACCGTAGGAAATATCTTTGAATTATCTTTCCAACTACGCCAAGTTTGCTCAATTTTGAGTTCGTATGAGGGGGATATGCCTTTCAAAGTTGGGCTGTCTAGATAAGGAAAGTCAAAACTGGTTTTTAGAGGGGTATTTTGGTCTTTTCAATAGCCAATTAATTAAATCCGTTTTTAGTAAATTATTTGGGGTCTAAATTGAGTTAGTTCAGTTTACACAATTAAGAATTACGCTAGGGCTTTGAGAGTAAAGAAAGGAGGAGAAAAGAGGAGAAAAGTCAAGGCGTTCTTGGAGATTTCTTGCTGAATCAAAGTCGTTTCGCCAAGGGTTGATCCCTAAAGAGCTATGTGAGACTTTAATAGCATTGGATTCGTTCACCCACGCGCCAATCATATTTAGTTCAGCAAAATTTGTTCTAGAAAGTTGAAAGTTGATGATTTTGAATTGTGTTCTTGAATATTGGCTTTCGTTCTTGAGTTAAGTTGGGATTGTTGAGTTCTTGAGGAAATCGTGTCGATTTTAGAGTTGTAATGGGTAGATTCTTATGTACATATACTGGGTATCTGAATCTAAAGAGAATTTGAGAAAAAGAATCGAATTTAGGTGAATTGGGGTTGGAAAATGAAGAAGGAAAAAGTCAGGCGAATCTGTGCCGGACCTGTTCCTCAGGATGGGAATTTTCTCTCCGCGTCGTGGGGCGGTCACGGACCCTTGAGCTAAAAATTTGTTTCACGACCAAATATTTAAATGTATCTCCGCGTCGCGGACTTGCTTCCAGACAGTGATTTCTTGATTGTTTCTCATGTTTAACTATCTAAAAATACTCCTAAACATCATGAGATCTTTCCTATCACAAATCACAATCTTTCAATCCATAAATTAAAAGTCAAGGAAAGTTAAGAGCCAAGTCTAGAGAGTTCTTAGAGTCATTTCAAAAAGTCTTTTACAAATGCTTTAACTTGTTTTAAGACTTGAGTTTTGAGTTAAGTAAGCGTAACAAATGAAACTCATTTCTTCAAAAAGAGTATATGGAAACTAAGTATTCTCACAGAGTAAATGTTTTCACATTTAAACAAGAGAGGAAACACCGATTTCCAAGAGAGCCTTTGAGATAGTTTTGAGTAATTATCTCAAACCACAGAAAGAGTTTTTGTTTTTAAACATATGAGCTGAGTATTTTGGGAGTAGTATTGAGCACCGATGTGGGGACGAGTTCATAACAACTCAATGTCTCCATAAACCATGTAGCCAATGTGGGTAGAAAGGGTAATACTTTTTAGATGATTCTTTCGTGCTTTTTAGCATAAACTAGTGGATCCACTTAGTTGAGGCCTTCTATATCCCGGCAAGTTATGGGACAGTTCTAGTAGCGTGGGCGAGACGTTGTATCATCACATAACTCATAGTGATGGTTTTCGGTTAGAGAAATTCCCACAAAAGTATATTACTTTATTATATATATATATATATATATATATATATATATATATGTATACATTGAGTTGTTATAGTATTTTTCAAATACATTTGAGTTGCTACCTATTGTTTAAATGCTTTATATAAATTGCATCTTTACTGTTATTTATTTATGCATTGAGTTGAGTATCCATGAGTTGAGTAAAGCTGAGGTAAGTGTTTCTTTCAGAATTAATTTCAAGCTTATGTCATGTTTAGTATTTCCCCTCGCATGCTCGTACATTCAATGTACTGATGCCATTTGGCTTGCATAATTTTATGATGCAGATACAGGTAACCAGGATCAATATCCAGCGCCTCGTTGATCCAGTCGAGCACTCAGAGTCAGTTGGTGAGCCTCTTTGCTTTCCGGAGGATTCCCTTTCTACATTATTTCAGTATTTTCAGTTGTTAGGATGATCGGGGGTCTTGTCCCAACATCCCTCATAGTTTTAGAGGCTTCATAGACAGTTAGTTACTAGTTCTTTAGTCTTGCATTTCAGTTGTTTTACTATAAGACTTGAGTTGCCACTTTGGCTACGTTGAATGTTTATCCTTAAACGTTCGAAGTTTATTTGAGACGGTTGTTTTAAAATTGCATTTGATTTCTGTAATAATGCGTGAAGTCTTCCGCTGAGAGTCTAGCAAGGCCAAGGGTTCGCTTGGGGCCAACAATGATTCTCGAATGCCAGTCACGCCTGGGGTGCAGGTTCGGGGTGGGACATAGTTCTTTCGAAGGAGGGATGTTACATTGACCTCCTGCCTGGTTAAGCTGCTTAAAATCCCTCTTATTATATATGAAAATATCTAGAGGATAAAGACTGCCAGATAGCGAATCTTAAAGAAACAACTAAAGTAATCGTTTAAAGAAAATTTTATATAAATAATATATTTTATTTGATAAATTATGCTTTTAAGTGTTAGTTTATTTTAATTATCATATATGACATAATTTTAGCTTTAATAACTATTTCATATAAATATATATTAAAGTTGTATCAAAACTGTATTAAATATAAATAATTGGTGGTCTGGTGGTGCTGATTCCAAAAAAGAAAAGGTGAAGCTCTGAAAATCTGTATTAAAGTTATAGAAAAATTGTATAAATATAAATGATAATTATTATACATTCGAATTCAATATTATACATTACTATAAATTCGATAGTTATTATTCTAGAAATAAATATAATACATTTCTAACAATCTAAACTAATTTAAATTGTACATGAATATTTGAAATTCACATATAATACTTATAATATATTTGTATTAAAAATGTTTTAGTTATCTATTGGTGATGTTTTGAAAAATTGTATCAAATGTATATCAAAACTGTATTAAATATAAACAATTAGTGGTATGGTGGTGGCGATTTACCGAAGAAGAAGAGGTGTATCTCTGAAAAATCTGTATTAAAGTTGTATTAAAATTGTATAAATATTAACGTGAGTTATAATACAATTCGAATTCAATACTATACATTACTGTAAATTCGATAGTTATTATTTCAGAATAAATATATTACACTTTTAACAATGTAAAACTACTTTAAATAGTACCGGAATGTTCGAAATTCTTATATATTACTTATAAAATATTTTTATTAAAAATGTTTAAGTTATATATTCACCACATGCATTGAAACATGCCTATAATATGTATAATATATTGAATTCAAAATGTATTATAAGTGCTATTTATTTTTTCTCTTATTAATGATATTAAAATATGTTATTGTACTAAAAATTATTTAGTTTTATATTCAACACGTGCATTGAAATATGTCTATAATTATATATTGAATTCAAATGTATTACAATTGTTGTTTTTTTCTCTTATTAACAGTGTTAAAATATGTTATTGTATTAAAATTATTTTAGTTATATATTCACAATGTGCATTGAAAAGTGCATATAATATGTATAATGTATTGAATTCAAAATGTGTTACAGGAATAATTTTTATTTATTTATTTTATTAATGATGTCCATATTTTTTTAAAAAAATGGCAATCTTCAAAACATCCTTAAACATTAAAATAATTGACCAGCACTATCATCCACGTGACCAGCACTATGTTGCAGCTGTTGCAAATGAAGGGTCTCTTTGGAGGACTTGCTCATGACCACATCCGAAACTTTGTGGATGTGTGTGGGCCATTCTCTTTCAAGAACATCACTCAGGAGTCAGTCTGACTTCGTTTGTTTCCCTTATCTCTAATGGGGGAGGCAACAAAGTGGTTGGTCGATTTACCAAGGGAATCAATCACTTCTTGGGAGGAGCTCACTGAGGCGTTTTATGTAAGGTTTTTCCCTTCTTCAAAGATGGTTAAGTTAAGAGATAATATTCAGAACTTCAAGCGAGTGGATGACGAACCTATTCATTAGACATGGTTAAGGCTCCAAAAGTTATTGATCCAATGTCCAACTCACGGACTACCATGCAATGTGTTGTTGTAATATTTTTACCGGAGCCTCGACTCAGTCAACAAAGGTGTGGCAGACCAGCTCATTCGAGGAGGAATCATGCAACGACCGTTTTGACATAGCATCTACCCTTCTTGATGAGATGACAAAAATCAATCGCGCTTGGTACACTAGAGAAGATCAGGTGTCTCTGTTAAACTTTGGGATGACAAAGGAACAATTGGAAAACAGAACCAACAGCGAGATGAAAACATGGCCAAGATGATGACCCAAATGGACCTATTGATGAAATGTTTCATGGGAAGTGGTTCCAAGGCTGTGAATGCGGTCAGAATTAGTGGAGTAAATTCTAATGAAGCACAGTTTGAGGCCATGTACAATGAAGAAGTGCATTTCTTAGCAAATCAGGCAGGGGGTTCTCATTCGAACTATCCAAAGTCGAGCGGGAATCAAGGTTGGAACAGGGATCGTGATGATGGTTTGAGAGATCGAGATAGGGAATGGCGTGACCGTGGTACGAACTGGTGGGAGCAGAACGACGAAAAAGAATGATATGTGCCTCCCCATGAGCGTCAAAAGCCAAAAGAGTTAAGGGCTGATCTTGAATATTTCTGCGCTGAAGATATGTTTGCTCGTATTGTCAACAAAGGTGAAGGATCAGACCAGGTGCTAAAGGAAATGAAAGATGACGTCTCTTTTCTGAACTAAATAGTTACTTCACACTCTGTGTCTATTAAGCAGCTGGAAACACAAATGGATCAAATCTCGACTCATTTGAACTCAAGGCCAAAAGGGGGTTTACCGAGTGATACCACGGTTAACCCAAAGAATGAAGCTTAAAAACATGTCTTCGTCGTTCCACGACGTTAAATAAGGCGCTTCTTGCGAGCTCAGGACCCATTCGGCAAATCATCGAGTGGGTCGACGAAGCCGAATATGGATCACCTTTTTGACCAACCAAAAGGCTGGAGTTCTTGTAACTTCACTGGGTAACGAGCCAATCGGCGCATCACCGAATGGTTCATCTACATAAGTAGACATCGCCGATCGAGGAACAAACTGAAGAGTCAAAAGGCTTCCAACCATTTTAAATTCAAAACTCCTCTTTATTTTGCATTTTTCGACTCTTGCACTCTTACACCTTCATATTAGATCATATTTTTGGTAAATTTTTGCGTAAGCATCATTGCGTAGTTGAAGTTGTTGCTTTGCTTGCTTTTTTATTTTCCCGCGTTGTGTATTTATCTGCTTTTGAGGTTGGAGTCCTAAACTTGCTTTAATTTCTTGCCATATCCTAAGCATGTTCGTATAGTTGTTGGATCTACTATTTGCCTTTATGTCATTAATTTTTTCGTTAAAGATTGTTGGGTAATTCGAGCATGTTAGATGTTTGACATGTTTAAATTTAAATTTTAGGTCAGAAGTGTTTGATCTGTGGTTGTTGCATGTTAGGTTTAGTGTGGGTGAAGTCTAAGTAACCTGAATTGCACTAAACAACTAAATTTTCCAAATTATAGATCGGGTGACGTTGTTCTTAAGGGTAAAAGACGTTGATTGGTCGATTCTAGACAATTTGGGGGAAGTTTAAGTACCCTTGTAATGATCTGTTCCCTTCTTTATAGAAAAGTCAATGGGAAAAATTTTTGGTCCGAAAAACTTTTTGGTAGTAATTTGAAATTTCCCAACTTATTCCAGATTTGGACAAAATCAGAGTCAGTGAGGTCTAGGGATATATGGTAATGAATGAGAGATCTAATTATGTTTTTTGATCACATGAGTAGATAGCTAAGACGTTAAGGAACCCGTACGACTTTACGAAATCGAATTCGGGTGAATAGAACTCCTGAAACTGATCGTAGCGTGAACGGGTATTTTCTGATTGTCATGGGATGGAGATGTGTTGTGAAATGCGGGTTTGGAACTCTTAAATTAGCTCACTGTTTCCATGCAAGCCGCCAAGGCGGGGCCGCTGTGGCGCGACAGTCGCGACTTAAGTCGAAAATAAACCCCAAAATGCCATTATTCTACAATTTTCATTTTGAGAGCTAGGAGACGACCCCAGACGAGTTCTTGACAGTTTTGCATAAAATTTGGTGCTAAAGGTAAGGTTTTCAATCCCAATTCCATTTTTTGATCCGTAGAACATAAAATCTTGATTGTATATCGTTGGGGGAGGGTTTTGAATTCTTTTGGACGGTGGGAAAAACCCTAGCTGCACCTTAGGATCATAATTTAGGTTTGGGTTATTAGGTTTGTCATGATCCGGGGAAATTAGACCTTAATTATTGATCCCCGTATTGAATTATTTTTTTGTAGACCTCTAGCAAGGGGAAAGAATCCGAAAAGGGAAGAATCAAGTTTCTTAGGAGGATTCAAGCTTTGTTCGAGGTAGGTGATGGTTATGATTTCATATTGGTGTGATATATGTTTGTAATTCCTTAATTGTATTGCATGTTGTATTGCATGTATGTATTCGAATGTTGCATTATTGATCACACCTAATGTAAATGAGTATGGACAAATAACTATATGCCATGAGTCACCTTTTGATTATATGATTATGAGAATGTAAGTTGTGATTGTGATTGTGGTATGTTGAATGGAACGGGTGCCACGTTCCGACACACTAACTGGGATCAGATGTCACGTACTAACATACATATTGGAACTGGTGTCATGATCCGACACACTAACTTGGAACGAGTGTTATGATCCAGTACACTAACAGTTTCGGTATGGGTTCCGTGAGAGGTCTAATGACTTGGCATATATATATATCTTTGAGATTGTGAAATTGTGCGTTGCTCGTAAATGATAATTGATATTGTAGATGTTCGGTGTATGCATGTATATGATATTGTAATGAATTATATATGTTCACTTATTGGAATAGCCGCGTGATCCTACTAGTACACTATGGTGTTGTACTGATACTGCACTTGCTCTTTCTTTGTTGAGTACAGGGCATCTTCAGGCGGCTACTGACAGACCTCATCTAGGAGATCAATGATCAATCAAATTAAAGGGTAAGCCAATTCTTCGAGGCTGCCATAAGTTCTCCTTTTGCTCAGTTCATCTTATTCGGACTTAGACTAGTACTTTAGATTTTCTTATTTTTAATTGGGTTGTACCCATTTCCTTTAGACTTATGGTTCCTTGTTAGAGTTTTGGTACATTGGCTTTCAGGTTCTAGGGAATAATTTCCGCTATGTTTTGTTAGTCGTTGTTAGATCTTTTAGAGTTTATGGGAACTCTATATGACTCTTGCATTTAAACCTGCTTTCGTATCTTTAAATGCTTTAGTTTTCGTTAATTTTGTTAGTTGGGTTGTAGTAACGATTCTCCCATCGGAGGGTTAGTGTGGGTGCCAATCACGACGGTCTGGGTCATGACAAAGTTTGTATCAGAGCCCTAGGTTCATTGATCTCGATATACCAAAACGAGTCTAGTAGAGTCTTGCGGAGTGGTACGAAGACGTCTGTACTCTTCATCGAGAGGCTATAGGACTTTAGGAAATCTCTCTGTGTCTCTTGTCTCCTTTCATGCCATAACTTGGTTCCAATTGGTATCTGGTGATCCAAATTGATATCTAATCTCTTTCACTCTTCTGTCCGCAGATGGTTAATACTTGCTTCAACGGTGTCAGGCCTGTAGCTCCTGTCAATGAGCCCACTGAGAAGTCCGCAACAAGAGGTCGTGGTCGAGACAGGGGTAGAGGAAGAGCAAGGGGTAGAGGCCGTGGATGTGTAGCACCCGCTAGGGGTGGAGCTTCGGTTGAGAATGCTCCCAGAAATGAGAATCCTCCTACGCATCATGAAGAGATAGAGGAGAATGTAGAGGTTAAGAATGATGAGGATGTTGGACAAGAGGAAGAGGTGCAGGCTGAGGCTACATGTATTCCTCCCTTAGACCCAGTGTTAGGTCAACAAATTATGTCGTTCCTGAAAGGATTGGTTGGTCCTGGAGTTCTTCCCACAGTTCAAGAAACTCAAGTTCCCGCCAATCCCCTTATTTCTATTACTGTCCCCAAAGTGGGTGGAACTGTAGGTACTGATGCTTTCTTCAATCCTTTGTTGGGTCCTGCTATGACTGGTAATGAACATGAGATGCTGACTAAGTTCTTGAAATTGAAACCACCGGTGTTCCATGGTTCCGAGAGTGAGGACGCCTATGAGTTGATTCTAGATTGTTATGAGAGGCTTCATAAGTTGGTAATTGTCCAACAACATGTAGTAGAGTGTGTGACTTTTCAGCTTCAAGTGAGGCTAAGCAGTGGTGGAGAGCTTATGTGGAATGCAGATCGTCAGCTTTACCTCCACTCACATGGACCCAGTTTCATGCTCTGTTCTTGGAAAAATATGTGCCCCGGACCTTGAGAGATCATAAGAAGGATGAGTTCATGGCTTTGGAGTAAGGTGGTCTGTCTGTGGCTGCTTATGAGGCCAAGTTCCATGCTTTGTCTAGATATGCTACGCAATTGGTGACTACTGAGGAAGAGAGGATCCGTCTATTTGTTAAGGGACTGAATTCTGAGCTACAGGTATTGTCTGTGCACATGACTTCTGTAGGAAAAAGTTTTAATGAGGTAACAAATTTTGTGAAGAAAGTGGAGTGGGGTGAGGCGAGACGGTCAGGTTAAGGCATTGGCTAAGAAAGCTAAGAGCACAGGTAACTTTCAGGGTTCCTACTCGAGAGGTTCAGGGAGGCCGACATTTGCAGCCCGACCAATTCAGTCCGCCATGCCCGCTTCTCCATGTAATTACTCGGGAACTCCACCTCAAAATTTGATTCAGGATAGCCAGGGAGCCGCACCTTCGGCGGGCAACAGGCCATCTTTTCATCGCACTTGTTATAATTGTGGAGAACTTGGGCATATGAAGAGAGATTGTCCCCACCCGTGGATGTTAGACCCCGTGCAGCAGCAGAGTAGAGCGTGGTACCCACGGAAAATGGTAATAATGGTCGAGGGCGTCCATAAGGTGAGTGAGAAGGAAATCAGCGAGGTCGTGGAGGTCGGGGAAATGGTATTGCAGGCAGAGGTACGACGCAACCAGGCAGGGAAGTCGCCCGTCAAGATGACAGGGTTCAGTGGTATGCCTTTCCAAGCGAGAGCGAGGTAGAGTCTTCTGATGCAGTGATCACAGGTACTATTCTTGTATGTGACCAGATGGCTAATGTGTTATTTGATTCGGGTTCTACTTATTCTTATGTGTCCGTTTGATTTGCCTCAGAATTTGATATGATTTGTGATATACTTGATGCCCCCATCCATGTTTCTACCGCAGTTGGAGAGTCTGTCATAGTCACCCATGTCTATCGTGCTTGTTCTATCTTGTTTATGGTTTTTCAGACTTGGGGTGATTTGGTTATTTTGGATATGACTGACTTTGATATAATCTTAGGCATGACTTGGTTGTCCCCCTATTATGTTGTGCTTAATTGTAATACTAATTCTGTGACTCTAGAGATCCCCGGTAGGGAAAAGTTAGAGTGGGAAGGGGTGTACAAGCCTAAGCCAGCTAAGATCATATCCTCCATTCGGGCTAGGAAACTGGTGGGGCAGGGTTGTTTGGGTTATTTGGCTCATATTTGGGATGTTGAGGTTGAATCTCCCTCTATTGAGTCTATTCCTGTGGTGTCAGAATTTAGAGAAGTGTTAGGGATATAGATTTTTGCATTGATTTAGAACCTGGTACTCGTCCCATTTCCATCCCTCTGTATCGCATGGCTCCGGCAGAATTAATAGACCTTAAGGCTCAAATCCAAGAACTTCTTGATAAGGGATTCATTCATCCTAGTGCTTCCCCATGGGGGGCTCCTGTCTTGTTTGTTAAGGAGAAGGATGGTAACATGAGAATGTGCATAGACTATCGCCAATTGAATAGGGTCACTATTCGAAATAAGTATCCATTGCCTCGGATAGATGATCTTTTTGACCAATTGCAGGGTGCATCGGTTTTCTCTAATATTTATTTAAGGTCTGGTTACCATCAGTTAAAGATTAGGCCTGAGGATATACCAAAAATGACATTTAGGACCCGCTATGGGCATTATGAGTTTTTAGTTATGTCGTTTGGGTTGACAAATGCACCTGCATCTTTCATAGTTTGATGAATGGTGTGTTCAAACCCTTTCTTGATTCGTTTGTGATAGTGTTTATTGATGACATTTTGGTTTATTCGAAAAGTGAGGGAGAGCATGCCGACCATCTTCGTAATGTTCAAGGTCTTCTTGGGAAACAAAAGTTGTATGCAAAATTTTCTAACTGTGAATTTTAGTTGACTTCGGTTGCCTTATTGGGGCATGTAGTTTCAAAGGAAGGGGTAATGGTAGATCTCCAAAAGATTGAAGCCATTAGGAATTGGGTCCGACCAAGTTCTATGACTGAAATTAGGAGTTTTTTGGGGCTCGCTAGCTACTATCGTCAGTTTGTGAAAAACTTTACTTCTATTGCAACACACTTAAAAAAATGGACCAAAATGGAGATACCATTTGAATGCACTGAAAAATGTGAGGAGAGCTTTAAAAAGCTCATGACTCTTTTGACAACATCACCTATTCTAGCACTATCGATTGAAGGTAAAGATTTTATTGTTTATTGTGATGCTTCACATTCAGGCTTGGGTGTGGTGTTAATGCAGGATAATAATGTCACCGCTTATGCATCGCGGCAGCTGATATCTAACACATGATTTAGAGTTGGCAGCGGTAGTGTTTGCTCTTAAAATCTGGCGGTATGATCTTTATGGTGTTAGATGTGAGGTAATTACTGACCACCGTAGCCTCAAACATGTATTCAGTCAAAAGGATCTGAATTTGAGACAGCAAAGGTGGATAGAGTTACTCAAGGATTATGATGTGACCATCCAGTATCATTCGGGTAAGTCTAATGTAGTGGCGGACGCACTAAGCCGAAAAGTGGTGAGTATGGGTAGTTTAGCTTGCTTGAGTACATCCAAGCGACCTTTGGCTAAGGAGATCCAAACCTTGGAATCTAAGTTCATGCAGTTGGGCATCTCAGAAAGAGGTGGGGTGTTATCTAGCATTGAGGTTAGAGCCACCTTCATTGAGGAAATCAAGGCCAAATAATTTGAGGATGATAATTTGAATGAGCTTAGAAAGAAGACAGTGATTGGTAAGGCACAATATATGGTTCTTGATGCCGGGGGCGTCCTAAGTTTTAAAGGAAGAATTTGTGTTCCTAGAGTGGGTGACTTGATTCAGAGTTTATTGACAGAATCCCATGGTTCGGATATTCCATTCATCCGGTTGTGACCAAGATGTACCAAGACTTGAAGCGACTATATTGGTGATCGGGCATGAAGAAGGATATAGCAGAGTTTGTGGCTAAGTGTCAAAATTCCCAACAAGTAAAATATGAGCATCAAAGGCCGGCAGGTTTGCTTCAGAGAATGCCAATTCTGAAATGGAAGTGGGAAAGAATAGCTATGGATTTCGTGGTTGGTCTTCCCAAGACTTTGGGGAAGTTTGATTCTATTTGGGTAGTGGTTGACAGATTGATTAAGTTAGCCCATTTTATTCCAGTCAGAATAGATTATAATGCTCAGCAATTGGCTAAGGGGTATGTAAAAGAGATAGTAAGGCTGCACGGGGTGCCCCTTTCTATCATCTCAGATCGTGGTATGTCTACAATAAAGGATGCAACCCCAAATAAGAAACACATAAGTCTAAAGAGTTTGAGTCCAAACAAATGGATTCATAAAACATAGCATCCCGGAGAAAGTGGGTCACCCTTGAATTCAGATAACGAAGGTCACAATTGAGGTCATGAATGTAATGACCCGGAAAGTCATTTTTTAACTTTTTATAAAATTACTATTTCACCCCTCCCAATAGTTGCCCCGAGTCATTCCTCATTAGTCAGTGAAGACGGTTTGAGAATTTTTAACTATTCGATAACTATGGTTATTTAATTGACGGGTATTTATTGAAAAAATAATTTATTTAGTTGGTGGTTAATGGGCCAAGCCCATAATTTATTTAATTCCGTATACCACTTGCCTTATATATATTAAAATAACTTAATAGGGTTTATCACTTTTAGTATATAATTATTTTAGAAAAGAAAAGAAAGGGAGGAAGAGGTTACCTAAGCAAAGCGGTGTGGGAACGAACGAGTTCACGTTCTGGTAAGAGACTTACCTTTGTAGCCGTAACTATTTATGAGTAATAATTTTAATATATATGGATATAGAGTAGTAATATTATAATAATAAAAATTAGATGAATATGAATTGGGGGAGACAAACTTCCGACGGCCATCATTGCCTAATGATGGCCAGTAATTAGATAAGAATGGCCTTTGGACGATTAGAAGGAAACAAAAGGAATGAATTGTTTTGAAATTTGTAATTTTGTATCAACTTATTATCTCATATTCTGTTTTGACAGTCCTTCTTTTCCAATTCCTCCTTATAATTTATCAAATTATGATTCAAGTTTTGATATATGGAGATATGTAATTAATCATTAGGTGTATTGTATTATATGAATACAATTAAATTTATGATATTTGGAGGAATTGAGACTTGACCCTAGGCTTGAAATTTGGAAAATATAATAGTTGACATATAGATTGACATCAAAATTAGGAACTTGACTATAGATTTGGGATGAGTTTTTGGGTTTAGGCTAGACCTATAGTAATATGGGTGTTGTTAGTTTCAAAAACTTATTGTGAATATTTATTTGAATAGATTGCATTGATTTGGAAGCCAAACGAAAGGGGAAGACTCAAGTACCCGAGTAATTATTCGATTGTTTGAGGCAAGTGGATTTCTTAACCCTTGTTAAGTGCATAGAATCATGTATTTTCCTTGTGGTATGTGTTGGAGAGTAATGGGACTTGGTGATGGGTTGACTTTCCCATATTGAATAATTTTAATTATCAAAAAGGGGTAATAAAGGAAATATAATTAATTATTGGTGTGTGATGTGTTGAGAATGATTTGAAAGATTTATTGCTTCATTGTTGATGTTCTATCAGGATTGTGTTATTGTAAATTGTGCATGGTTATGGAAATGGTCATCTCTTCATTATTTGTGTGAACATGTCATTTGCAATTGTTCTGAGACATGATTGTGATAATTGTTATGTGAATTGAGGAAGAATGAGAAATAAAAAAGGATGTAGAATTTTGAGGGACGTCTCGCGCGCCGCAATAGATATTATTATTCGAGGGACGTGTCTCACACCGCGACAGATTCTATTATTGAGGGACGTATCACATGCCGCGATGAATTTTATTATCGAGGGTCATGTCGCATGCCGCGACAGATGCATGAACATATATGTCCCCCATGGGTTCCGAATTGAGAGACATCGGGTGTGTATCATCAGGTCAGACATGCATCACTATACTTGACATTGCATTTCATTGTCTTGCACATCTTTATCATTGGTGAACTTGATCTTGTGTGTTGTTGATCTTGTGAGTGCCTTTCTGTGGAACATGTGATTGATGAATATTGAGCTTGTTGTTGAGAATATGAAATTGTTAGAGTGTTGTTGTTGAGTTGTATGCTATGTAAATTGTGAACTATGATGTTGGACTGGTTTGTTTCCAGGTTGTAGGGTTGGATGTTCGGTTGGGGTGTAAGGAGTACCCGTATTCTATTCCCTTAGCTTGTGTTTAGAAGTTTACTTGTTGAGTACCGTGTGGTTTGGTACTCACCCCCTTTCTTCTATATTTTTGTAGGTTACAAGCCCGGATATTCGTGATACTTTCAATTCTCTTCTTTTCCGAGGCTTCCTATAGAGATTTGTGAGGTAGTTGTTTGTCATCTCAGTGGACCTTTTTACTCCTATTATGATCTTGTTCTACTTTAGTTACAACATCATTTGAGAAATGTGACAACTAGATTTTGGTAATATCTAAGGTAATATATTAGAGGTTTGTAAATGTGACAACTAGATATTGGGGGTATATTAAAGTTAATTATGGATTTCTACATTTATCGCATTATTTGAGTTTTAGGTAAACTTGTCTTGGTGGGATAAGACGAGTGCCATCACATCCATTTATCGGTCGTGACAAAATGGTATCAGAGACCCAGGTTCATAGGTCTCATGTTTGTACAAGCCAAGTCTTGTAGATTATAGAGGATCAGCACGGAGATGTCTGTACTTATCTTTGAGAGGCTATAGTGACTTTTAGGAAAAATCTTCACTTCTTGGATCTCTATTGTACGTTATTGGTCTGGTCTTGATTTGTATTGGTTTTTTTGCCATTCTCTATCATTTATAGTGATGACTCGTGCGTGGTTCCTTATGTGAGTAGTTGGTGTCGTGTATGGCTTGGATGTTAGATCTAGCACTAAGGTGGAAATGATATACTTATGGAAAGGATGTGTGGTCAAATTTAGTATGTTCAGCGATTCAAAGAAATTGTGTGTTATGGTTTAATGATGCACTTTGAGGATAAATAAATGATGAGGTTGAACAGTTGCTTGAGGGACTACATGAACATGTTATTTTCTTTAGTTTAGTTACCCAACAACAAAAATAGTACTTTTATGGTATAGGCGATATCTGGAGTGGTTCGGTAATTGAAAGTGAAATGATTAAAGGAACGACTAGATAATGAACATTGTTACTTTAGAAGCTAGAGTTAGTAATGTTGTCATAACATATATGGGCTGCTTAGCAAATGATGAGTATGATGTTACACTAATTTAGGTCAGAATCTCTATTGCAGTTTTATAGATTGAGTACATGTCAAAGAGGGTCATGTAACGACCACTACAGTGGTACTGATTCTTAATTGGTTAGAGTTATGATGTTCGTTACTCTTGCTATCGACCTGATCTACGTAGGAATGCATATTACTTTGGATGAGAGATCGAACAAATTTGTAGTGTATTATAGTTACTTAATGGGCAAAAATGTGTAGCATATCTGAGTATAATCATCTTGTGGGGTAGGATGTGATATGGTGGTGAATTTAACGGACTTTCATGATATGGTACTAGTGGTATATTAAAACTGATACGTTAATTTTCAAGTTCGAATACTAACTACTTAAGGAGTTATCAGTTGTACCACATGCTCGTATAATGAGATTCCATGTTGCATTCATATTTGAGAAACCAACTAATTTGTTACTATGGATGCTTAGGTTAAAGCATTATTTATAAGAAAGATTTATTGGTTGATCTTTGGTATGGTACTAATGCATATAGGTTGTGCATTGTATTCCAAGGATTCTAAATGAGGACTAGTGATTTCAGTGTAAACTCCAAGCGAGTTGATCAATATCGGAATGACAATCTTATGGGTAATTCCCATTGAGTATACTTATGTGAAGTTAACTGATGATTTTATTAATAAAGTGCATGTAAAATTGGGTTAGTCCTTTAAATTTGGTTGGTATAACTGGGTATAAGGTGTCATGTCGATGATAAGGTTGACTTTAAGATGATGACAAGGTCTAACTAAGCATGATGGTAATAAGAGTTGTGATGGATTGTGATTGAGATGCTACTATATGATAAAGATTGTTGGTTAAACGGATTTTGTATTGTAATGACGACTTGCGAGTATCTAAGGTTGTGGTTTGCTACTATTGGTGAGCAGCATGGTTGTATGGAAAATTGAAGGAGGTGCTAGGACACCACTCAAATAAAATTGAAAGGAGCTAGAGTTATAATGGAAAGAATTATTGGGATGTAGTGTAGCCTTTAAAAGGAGGTGAGAGCAAGGATATTTACTATAATTGCAAGGGTGAAAGATGTATCTTCAGAGAGAGTATAGAATTGGGTTCATAGACACTTGAGTTCATCTCTTTTGCTTTGGTTACGATGATAGTGTTATGTGTCATTCATATGGGTTAAAAACTGTTGGCTAAAATTTGAGAAAGAAGTCTACGGACGTTCGGCTCGAGTGTGGTGATAAGTTCTTTTATGATTTCGAGTTTGGTAACTGGTATGATTAGAATCCTAATTCAAGTATTTCATTGTAAGTCTACATTTTTGGTGGTATGTTTTGTCAAGATATGAATTGGTAAGGTAAGAAATGATTGATACCATTGGGTATTGAACAATTAAAAAGACTTGCGCAGGGGTTGGATCGTAGAATTTTTTATTTTTGATTGTTAAAGGACCTAAGGGATGGTTTCACTTAATGTTTTTATTTATATGATGAGCTAAAATGTCATGGGTTGTTTGTCAAAGGATAAGATTGGTAAGTGAGTTATCGAAAAGAACAAGAATTTGGTATATGGAAGAGTTCAATAAGGTATTTGAAATTTGTGTCATGGGAAGAATATAAGAAATATGAAAGAATAAGACATCTAGTATAAACCCTTGGTTCGGAGTTGAAGGTTGTATAAGATTTTAACTTTGAGTACATATATGATTATGCAATGTGAACTAGTTTACTACAGACCTACTAGGGGTTTATCAGCGACTTTTATGAAGATTGGAATTTGGTTCGAGTGATAAACAGTGATGAGTGGAAGATACTACATTTTTATGTTGGTTTGGTTTGTTCCAATTATGATAGATGGAATATGGGGGCACTGCAAGATTGACCTATAGTCCTACATGATTATTGAGGTTTTAAGGAAATTGAAACTAGTCTATTGATGGGACTACACAGACTGTTATGATGTGTTACATAGATATTTGGTGGTGAATAGAGGTTATGAGCTTATAGTATATAGAATTATTGGATTGACTAAGGATTTCTCTGAGTTTTGACATGAGGTATGTAATGGTTTGAAATGGTAGTTGAAACATGGTATGTGAAAGTTTGTGTGGACTTGACTATGGGTGTGATTTAATAGATTTATCTTGATGGAAAGTTACAATCGGATTTAGAATTAGTACTATCAGTCTTGAATGGGATTTGTATCAGCCATGGAATACTTACATGGAAAGAGAGGGAGTCATAGTTCAGAATCTTAGAGGCGACAATGTGTTTGCTAAGAAAACTTTGATACTAGTAACGGTTTGAGAGTAAGGTAGATGGATGAAATAGTTATGATGTTTTGTTAATATTGAGAGTGTAAACTTCAATGGAATAAAGTGAAGAGTATGTAGGGTATGATAAATTAAGTATGGATACAATCGTAATGCGGACCAGACCGATGAATTATGGGTAGCTAAAAATCAATGAGATAGAGTCACCTGAATGTAAATGTCTGATATGGACTCTTTGGAGGGAGCCTTTAGTGTATTCAACACTGGTTCCATACATTCTATGTGACCACCTATTTTGTCCTAGACATGATTTGGAGTATGATTCACTACCTATGCACATGCATGTTTTCACTTCTATGGGTGGATTCCTAGTGGTGGATCGGATGTACCGGTCCTGCGATGTCCTCTTGGTAGGGTGGGATGATTCAGCAGATTTGGTCATTTCAGATTTGTTAGATTTTTGTTTCCTTGGGGCAGTTAACGTTTTCTAGTAGCTCTATACGTACTACCTTGCTTATGAGAACTTATAGAAGAGCTACCATGAATAGTTATAGTTGTACGACAGTTTTAATATTCATCCCATCGTCGATGTCACATTCCGACTAGGTGTGATTGAATGTGGGGACCAGTGGGTCTAGCTTTAATATTTTTTTAAAGGTTTGCCTATAGTCAGTGTTACTTATCTAGCATACTGATAGTGTTGTTAGAGGTTTTGTATAATTGGATGTATCATTTACTGTGTGGTTACTTGATCATTTCTTTATTTTGGTTAGATAAGTTTGATCCTCCCTTGATGAGTACCCGATGTCTAAAGATCAGATTTTTATAACTTAAGTTTGTGGAAAGATTGTGTTGTGAGAAAGGATCTTGATAAGATATGTGATGGTTTGTGCATTATGAGTGTCGGGTCGTTGATTCAGGATCATTTCTAGTTGTAATCAGTGTTTATTTAGAAGGTTATCTTGGTTATGGGAGAAAATATTCATCATGATGGTTGTGTTAAGGTCCAATGAGTTTCAGTTTAGATTAGGTTCATCAGTTAGTTTGTGGCTTGATATTCACTCTTGATTTATAGATCTTCAAAAGTTTGATTCGGAAGTTTAGTTCTTAGTAGTTTATCTTGATGGAATGGTCTTAAGGTGGAGCTCACTTGGAGAGATGAACACCGGCTGGTAGGTCAAAACTAAAGCTATTGGTAACATCAGTTATTCTTCCTTCTTCTTCCTTATGTTCGAGGACGAACATGGTTTTTAGTTCTGGAAAATATAATGACCCGGAAAGTCATTTTTGAAATTTTTATAAAATTACCGTTTCACCCCTCCTGATAGTTGCCCCGAGTCATTCCTGATTATTCAGTGAAGTTGGTTTGAGAATTTTGAACTATTCGATAACTATGGTTGTTTAATTGACGGGTATTTATTAAAAAAATAATTTATTTAGTTGGTGTTTATTGGGCCAAGCCCATAATTTATAGAATTTCCTATACCACTTGAGTCATATATATTAAAATAAATTAATAGGGTTTATCACTTTTAGTATATAATTATTTTAGAAAAGAAAAGAAAAGGGGGAAGAGGTTACCTAAGCAAAGCGGTGTGGGAACGAACGAGTTCACGTTCTGGTAAGAGACTTACCTTTGTAGCCGTAACTATTTATGAGTAATAATTTTAATATATATGGATATAGAGTAGTAATATTATAATAATAAAAATTAGATGAATATGAATTGGGGGAGACAAACTTCCGACGGCCATCATTGCCTAATGATGGCCAGTAATTAGATAAGAATGGCCTTTGGACGATTAGAAGGAAACAAAAGGAATGAATTGTTAATTTTGAAATTTGTAATTTTGTATCAACTTATTATCTCATATTCTGTTTTGACAGTCCTTCTTTTCCAATTCCTCCTTATAATTTATCAAATTATGATTCAAGTTTTGATATATGGAGATATGTAATTAATAATTAGGTGTATTGTATTATATGAATACAATTAAATTTATGATATTTGGAGGAATTGAGACTTAACCCTAGGCTTGAAATTTGGAAAATATAATAGTTGACATATTGATTGACATCAAAATTAGGAACTTGACTATAGATTTGGAGTGAGTTGTTGTGTTTAGACAAGACCTATAGTAATATGGTGTTGTTAGTTTTGAAAACTTTTTGCGAATATGTATTTGAATAGATTGCATTGATTTGGAAGCCAAACGAAAGGGGAAGGCTCAAGTCCCTGAGTAATTATTCTATTGTTTGAGGAAGTGAATTTCTCAACCCTTGTTAAGTGTATAGAATCGTGTATTTTCCTTGTGGTATGTGTTGGGGAGTAATGGGACTTGGTGATAGGTTGACTTGCCCATATTGAATAATTTTAATGATAAAAAATGAGTAATAAAAGGAAATGTGATTAATTATTTGCGTGGGATATTTTGAGAATGGTTTGAAAAACTTATTGCTTTATTGTTGATGTTGTATCACGATTGTGTTGTTGTGAGTTGTGCATGGTTATGGAAATGGTCATCTCCTCATTATTTGTGTGAATATGTCATTTTGCATTGGTTCTGAGACATGGTTGTGATAATTGTTATGTGAATTGAGGAAGAATGAAAAATTAAAAAGGACGTACCAATTCGAGGGACGTGTCGTGCGCCGCGACGGATATTATGATTCGAGGGACTTGTCTGTAAGATCCCGTACTTTTTCTCTATTCTTGCATAATTTGTGTGGCGTAGTTTGGCATGCTTATATGAGGTGTATATGAGGTGTATCATACATTGGAGATTAAGATTGCAAATGAGTGGCAATATCAAGGAACTAAACTAAAGTTTTAGGTCAAAGGGACCCCTCAGCCAAAGTTCTAGATTAAAGAAATGGCTCGGGTAGAACTTCGCCCGTTTGAAAGGCTTAAATTATCTCATACCTTGGGGTAAGCCTATGAGTGTCTAACATGCTAAGAATAGTGTGTTATGAGGTATTACAATAGCACAAGGTTCGTATGTTAAGTTTTGAATTCAAGAAAATTAGCGAAACTCAGGTCGGCAAAAGTTATCGAAGTTTCTCTAATAATATTTTATTATCTTTGGGTCAAATGTCTTGGATGTTTTCTCCCAATATATAAAGAGTTAGAAGGTCCATGACGATCAAATCGAAGGCCTATGAGTCTAGTTTGAAACGCATAAAACCCCGTATCCAACCGACATCAGAGTAAGAAGTTATGAGGGTTTTACCGCGGACTGTCGGGGCAGAATCCGGGTCGCGTCAAAAATGTGATATGTCGGCTTACTCGACGTTTTAAGCCATGAAAACATTTCTTTTCACCCCCTAACCAGAAATAAAGCTTAAGAGAGGGTTCTAATGGAGTTCTTGCATGATGAAGGTTAGTTTTTTACGATTTTTACCATTAAAGGTTGCCCCCGTGCCTAGAAACGTGATCTCTACATGTAGCAATCTTTTTCTCCTTCTATTAGCTGCATTTGGAGCTAGTTTTAGATATAAATTGGTATTTATTGGTGTTTCTTCAAGGTTTACACTTGGTTAACTAAGTTAATCATCTCGGAACTCTTTTATGATTGTTTTTATGAAGTTCTACGGACGTTTCGTCAAGTTGAGGGCATATGGAAAATCTGTCGATTTAAGCTCAATTATGAATTGTTTATAGGTGCATACCAGCTGTGTATTTATAGTGTTTGCGAAGCTTAGGAAATAAGGAACAACTTTCGTGAAGGAACTACGGCCATTCGAGCGTTCATTGGAAAGGTATGTTAAGGCTAAGCTCCGTCCCTCATTTTAGCACCACTCCTGGGAAATTCCTAAAACACCGAATGTGATGTTTTGCTATTCTCTTGCTAGAAAGACCTTCAGTAAAAAGCATTGGGATCTCAGCTGAATTATTTTCATGAATCTATTATTTTGATATTCCACTCGTTCGGATAAATAGAGTATTTGACGTCTACATGTCATTTTATCGGTTTCCTTGATTATATGTCCGCATGTATGAATTCTTATTCTTCTTTGGGTGGTGTGACTTAAAATATCATGGAAGACCCTTATTACTTGTAACCTACCCTCTTTCCCTACTAAAGTTATTATGAAAAATCTCTAAAGTAACTCACGATCTTCAAAACTCTCAAATATAACTTAAATGTTTAAGCTATTAGAACACTTGGTTTTTGAAATACTTCTTTTATAAGTTATCTAGGAACCAATTTAGGAACTAAGTAAATCACCTTAAACTTGTTATGAATATCTGCAAGGTTAGGTTATCTTTCTAAAATCCGAGTTAACTTTTCAAGCTTATTTGGAAGTACATATGAGGTTCCATGAGATGGTTACATGTTATACGAAAGTGATTATGGGCTTATGAGAACAAGACTACAAACGGGCACAAATTGGCAACATGACAACGGTAACATATAAGTGTTATAAAACCATGACATGACATGCTATGCATTCTACTCCCGAGCTATAATCGGGAGGTATGGGGCCTATTGCCTTTATTTATACGTATGAGACACCGATGGCCACAGGTTGGCGTATATAATGTCGGGTAGATACCGAGAAGCACCACCATTGCTAGCATTTGGTTGGGTATGCCATGCATTTGCATATATATATATATGTATTCACGAGATACGGTTATACGGGCATACCATGCATATTCAAATAGTAGGAGGCCAAATGTCAGCCAGGGAGATTATTTGAGTTTCAGTTTCAGGTGGTATCTCTATTACCCTTTTTCAGTAACTATTTATGATTCTACTTTCCGCTTTACATACCAGTAAATTTTTATTCATACTGACGTCCCATTGCCTGGGGATGCTACTTTTTCTTTCATGCGAGCAGGTTCAGGCAGGGATTCTGATCGACCCACCCGCTTGGATTCAAGTTCAACTGTGAGTTGGTAAGCTCCATCTTATCATGGGGCTATCAAAGGAGGTTTACTTTTGTCGTACAGTTTGTGTTTAGTCGGGGCCTTGTCCCGACAGTGCTTATGTCACTCATAGAGGCTATTGTGGACACAATATTCTGGGTTTTCTTTTATATGTTTCAATCTCTAGCCCATAGACCTGGCATGTATATATATGTGTGTGTAAGTAGGTATGTCCTCAGTTGTGGCCTCGTCAGCTAGCTAGTACATCTTTTTTTTTGTGCTTGTCTACCATTGTTTGTATGGTTTATTCTCATTCAGGTCATGACCTTCAGGGTCTAGGCTTCACTTTTTAGAGGTTGTGCTGCCCAATATTTTTGTCTCACAGTTTGGTTAGCTAGTATGTTTTAGTGGGTAACTTGACCTAATAGGATATCTAGTGCCAGTTACACTCCGTATTTCAGGGTGTGACAAAATTGGTATCAGAGCAGGTCGTATCCCGGGGGGTCCATAAGCCGTGTCTAGTAGAGTCTTGTTTATGGGTGTGTTGTGCACCACATTTATAATCAAGAGGCTACAGGGCATTTAGGAATGGTTACATTTCATTAAACTGATAGATCATACTATAGTGTGAAAGTATAAGAACATTTGAAATCAAAATCGTGCTCTATGTTTCTTTTCTAACAGGCTACACTCGCTCTGGATATGGAAGATCGAGAGATAGGTATGGATCAAAGGAAAGGTACTAGTCGTTCCCCACCGGGTCAAAGGGATGGATTTCCCTCAGAGGCACAGAGTGAATCTCCAGTACCCCTAGTACCAGTCTCCTCGGCACCTGTTAAAGCCCGAGGAGATGCAGTACCGCCAGCCTCACCAGTTCCATTGGTACCTAAGGAAGCTAGGGACACAGGACCTCTAGTACCTATTGTTCCTCTACCAGAGACTAGGGAGCAGGGGATGAGGGAGGTAGTTCAGTTTCTGACTAGGATCGTTTCTATTCATGAGCGACAACTGGAGTAAGGAGTAGATACTCAGAGAGACCAGGTAGAAAGTTCGAAGGTACGAGAGTTTCTTCATTTGGCCCCTCCATTATTTTAGGATCTAGTCCTACTGAGGATCCCCAGGACTTTATAGACCATATATATAGAGTATTGAGGGTGATGCATTCCTCCGTCATAAAGGCTGTGGAGTTGGCTTCATTTCGGCTACGTGATGTAGCCATCCTTTGGTATGAGGTCTGGGAGAGATCTAGAGGACCTGATGCTCCGCCAGCAGAGTGGGAGGACTTCCTTGAGGCCTTCCTTGCCCACTATTTTCCACGGGAAGTTCGACAGGCCCGTCTTGACCAGTTTATCAATCTGAAGCAAGGAACCATGAGTGTGAGGGATTATAGCCACATGTTTAATTATTTGGCGAGATATGCACCAGATATTGTACTTACCATGAGAGCTAGAGTTCATCGTTATGTTGATGGTTTGGCAGATCATCTGATCCGAGATTACAGGTTAGCATCCCTAACAGATGATGTAGATATTTCCCACATACAGGCTTTCGCTTAGACTAAAGAGGACCTTACTCAACAGATTCGTGATACCCGCAGGGATAGGGAGCAGAGTAAGAGGGCCTATACTATGGGGTCTTATAGGGAGCCACATGGTGACTTTAGGCCCCAATTCCATCGATATCTACCTCGGCCAGCGGGTAGTGTCTCACCACAGGTGTAGGGACCGCGGTTTGATCGTTATAGTCAGTCAGGACCAAGTCAGAGCTCAGTCCAGCGTGAAGGTCGTCGACAGGATCGTTCCGTAAAGATAAGACATCCCACTCCTCATTGTACACAGTGTGGTAAGCCACACACTGGGCAGTGTAGAAAGGGTTCAGGTGCATGTTATCATTGTGGTCAGACATGACATTTTATTAGTCAGTGCCCGAGGTTGAGCAGAGGTGATCTAGCTTAGCCTTCAGGATCCACAGCAGCCTCTTCACCCTCAGTGCGTGCCCCATGACCAGGACCACAGTCTACCCAAGGTCGTGGTAGAGGGAGAGCTGGAGGAGATACATCAGGTTTGAGCAGTGGCCAGAACCGCTTTTATGCACTCACAGGCCGACATGATTTAGAGGCATCCCTTGATGTTGTCACAGGTATATTGACGATATCTTCTCAAGTTGTTTACCTATGGATAGACCCTGGCTCTACATTTTCATATATTACTCCATTTATTTCTAATAAGATTGACATAAAATTTGAGTTGTTGCCACAACCAGTTGAGGTGTCTACACTGGTCGGTGCTTCTATTTTAGCTAGTCGTGTCTATCGGGGTTGTACGGTATTAATTAATGATCTTCCAAATTCCGCTGATTTAGTTGAGTTGATTATGCTAGATTTTGATGTTTTCATGGGTATGGATTGGTTGGAAGCTTGCTATGCTAATATTGATTGTCGGGCAAAGATAGTCAGATTTTACTTTCCAAGTGATCCAGTCCTTGAGTGGAAGGGTAATGCAGCCACACCCAAGGGTAAGTTTATTTCATATCTTATGGCTCGAAAGTTGATTGCTAAAGGTTGTATATACCACATGGTTCATGTAAAGGATATTGATAAGGAGCCCATGACTCTTCAGTCAATTCCCATTGTGAATGAATTTCCAATGGTATTCCCTGATGATCTTCCAAGAATTCCCGCATAAAGGAAAATTGATTTCGCTATAGACTTTCTTCCTGATACGCAGCCTATATCGATTCCTCCCTATAGAATGGCACCTGCAGAGCTAAGAGAATTGAAGGAAAAATTGAAGGACCTGCTCGATAAAGGCTTTATCAAACCAAGTACTTCCCCATGGGGTGCTTCAGTGCTCTTTGTTCGAAAGAAAGATGGCTCCTTACGGATGTGTATTGACTATAGACAACTAAATGAAGTCACTATTAAGAATAAATATCCTCTTCCATCGATTGATGAATTATTCGACCAGTTACAAGGTGAAAAATGCTTTTCCAAGATTGACTTGTAGTCTGGTTACCATCAATTGCGAGTCCGGGAAGTTGATATTCCAAAAACAACATTTAGGACGAGGTATGGCCATTTTGAATTCCTTGTCATGTCTTTCGGGCTTACAAATGCCCCAGCAGCCTTTGTGGATCTTATGAAACGGGTCTTCAAACCATTCTTGGATTAATTTGTGATAGTGTTTATTGATGACATTCTTATATATTCACGGTCGGAAGCTGAGCATGCAGACCACTTGCGAGCTGTATTGCAGACTCTCCAAGATTACACGTTATATGCTAAATTCTCTAAATGTGATTTTTGGCTTACTTCTGTGGCTTTTCTTGGTCACGTTATTACAAGTGAGGGTATTAAGGTTGATGGACAAAAGATTGAAGCAGTGATGACTTGGCTGAGGCCCTTGAATCCAACGGAGGTTCGCAGCCTTTTAGGCTTGGCAGGGTATTACCGAAGGTTTGTGGAGGGATTCTCTTCTATCTCTGCACCACTGACAAAATTGACACATAAGGAAACTAAGTTTTAGTGGACCGAGGCATGCGAACAGCGCTTTCAAGAACTAAAAAAAGGCTTACCACTGCACCTATCTTAACTCTTCCATATGGTAATGAGGGTAATTTTGTTTATTGTGATGCCTCAAGAATTGGCCTAGGTTGTGTTCTTATGCAGCATGGTAAGGTTATTGCATATGCCTCTACATAGTTGTGGAAGCATGAGCGGAATTATCCTACACACGATCTTGAGTTGGTTGCAGTTGTCTTTGCCCCAAAATTTTTGTGGCATTATCTATACGGGTTTCATATAGATATTTTCACCGATCACCAGAACCTTCAGTATTTACTTAAGCAGATGGAGTTGAACCTACGACAAAGGAGATGGCTAGAATTATTAAAAGACTACGATGTTGACATTTTGTATCATCCCGGCAAAGCTAATGTTGTTGTTGATGCTCTCAGTCGGAAGTCCATGGGTAGTCTAACTCATGTTGAAGCTGATAAGGGTGGAATTACAAAAGACCTATGCCAACTAGTTAATTTGCAAGTACGCTTGGTAGATGCCGGAGGAGGAGGTGTTGTCGTTAAGAATATGGCAGAATCTTCCTTCATGACTGAAGTGAAAAGGCGGCAACATAAAGATCCTGAGCTTAGGAAGTTGAGGGAAAAGATTCCACAGCAACAACAGCCTTTATTTGAGCTAACTGGAGATGGATTCCTTAGATACATGGGTCGCTTATGTGTACCGACAGTTGGAGAGCTCCTTACAAAGATGCTTTCAGAGGCCCATATTCTAGATATGCAGTTCACCCTGGAGCGACGAAGATGTATTAGGACCTTCGACAGATCTGTTGGTGGAATGGCATGAAAAAAGATATTGCGGAGATGGTAGCTGAATGTCCCAATTGTCAACAAGTTAAAGCAGAGCATCAGAGGCCTGGAGGCCTAATCTAGTATATTGAGCTTCCGTTATGGAAATGGGATATGATAAATATGGACTTCATCACTATTTGCCTCGTTCTCCATGAAGGTATGATTCCATTTGGGTAATTATTGATAGGCTGACAAAATCTGCTCATTTCTTGCCAGTTAGAATGACATATTCAGCTAAAGATTATGCCAAGCTTTACATTCAGGAGATTGTTTGCCTTCACGGAGTTCCACTATCTATTATCTCAAATCGAGGAGCTCAATTTACACCATATGTTTGGAGATCATTTCAGAAAGGCCTAGGCACTAAGGTAAATCGTAGCACCATTTTTCACCCACAAACTTATGGACAGGCAGAACGTACTATTCAGACGGTTGAGGATATGTTACGTGCTTGTGTGCTGGATTTTAAAAGAAGTTGGGATCAACATCTACCCCTTATCGAGTTTGCTTATAATAATATCTTTCAAGGTAGTATTCAGATGGCCCCTTACGAAGCACAATATGGGCGAAAGTGTAGATCCCCGATCGGTTGGTTTCAGCTCAGGGAAGTAGATTTTCTAGGTCCCAATCTAGTCCAACAAGCGATTGAAAAGGTTAAGCTTATTAGAGATCGGCTTCATACAGCACAGTGTCGGCAGAAGTCTTATGCCGACGTTCGACGACGGAACTTAGAGTTTGATGTAGAAGATTGGGTTTTCCTGAAATTATCGCCTATGAAGAGCATCATGTGATTCAGAAAGAAAGGGAACCTCAGTCCTAAGAAATTTGGAACATATAAGATTAATCGGAAGATCGGTATGGTGGCATACGAGCTTGATTTGCCTTCAGAATTGGAAGCAGTCCATCCTATATTTCATGTATCTATGTTGCAAAAGTGCATTGGAGATCCTTCACGTATTATTCCCATTGAAAATATTTGTATCGCTGAAGATTTATCTTATGCAGAGGTACCAATAGCGATTTTAGATCGGCAAGTAAGAAAGCTTCGAACTAAAGATGTAGCTTCTGTGAAGGTGTTATGGAGAAATAACAACGTTGAGGAAATGACTTGGGAAGCGGAAGAGGAAATGAGGAAGGAGTACCCCAAACTATTTACGACTTAAGTTGAGTCACATTTCGATAATTGGCAATTATTTCTTCACAACGACTTAATCAAATTTTCAGAAGCTTGAAAGTGCAATTAATATGTCTTCTTATGAGATAGCGATACAAAGTTTAGTAGTTAAAATTTTAAGATTTTGACTTTAGTTTGCGAAGGTAACAAACATAGACTCGCAAATAAAGTCCTATGAGGAAAAAAACTCAACCAAGGAATTGTCTAGATCCATTCGCGGGCGAATGTCCATAAGGGTGGGAGAATGTAAGATCCCGTACTTTTTCTCTATTCTTGCATAATTTGTGTGGTGTAGTTTGGCATGGTTATATGAGGTGTATATGACTTGGTATCGTACATTGGAGATTAAGATTGTAAATGGGTGGCAATATCAAGGAACTAAACTAAAGTTTTAGGTCAAAGGGACCCCTCAGCCAAAGTTCTAGATTAAAGAAATGGCTCGGGTAGAACTTCGCCCGTTTGAAAGGTTTAAATTATCTCATACCTTGGGGTAAGCCTATGAGTGTCTAACATGGTATGAATAGTTTGTTATGAGGTATTATAATAGCATAATGTTCAGAAATTCTCTAATAATATTTTCTTAACTTTGGGTCAAATGTCTTGGATGTTTTCACCCAATATATAAAGAGTTAGAAGGCCCATGACCTATCAAATTGAATGCCTACGAGTCTAGTTTGCAACACATAAAACCTCGTATTCAACCAACATCAGAGTAAAAAGTTATGAGGATTTTACCGCGGACTACCAGGGCAGAATCCGGGTTGCGATCCGGGTCGGGTAAAAAATGTGATATGTCGGCTTACTCGACGTTTTAAGCCATGAAAACATTTCTTTTCACTCCCTAACAAGAAATAAAGCTTAAGACAGGGTTTTAATAGAGTTCTTTCATGATGACGGTTAGTTTTTGACGATTTCTCTCATTAAAGGTTGTCCCGTGCGTAGAAACGTGATATCTACATGTGGCAATCGTTTTCCCCTTCTATTAGCTGCGTTTGGAGCTATTTTTTGAAGATATAAATTGTTAGTTATTGATGTTTCTTCAAGATTTGCACTTGGTTAACTAAGCTTATCATCTCGGGACTCTTTTATGATTGTTTTTATGAAGTTCTACGGACGTTTCGTCAAGTTGAGGGCATATGGAAAATCTACCGATTTAAGCTCAATTATGAATTGTTTATATGTGTGTACCAGCTGTGTATTTATAGTTTTGGCAAAGCTTAGTACATAAGAAACAACTTTCTTGAAGGAACTACGGTCATTCGAGCGTTCATTGGAAAGGTATGTTAAGGCTAAGCTCTGTCCCTCATTTTAGCACCACTCCTGGGAAATTCCTAAAACGACGAATGTGATGTTTTGTTATTCTCTTGCTAGAAAGACCTTCAGTGAAAGGCATTGGGATCATAGCTGAATTATTTTCATGATTCTATTATTCTGATATTCCACTCGTTCGGATAAATAGAGTATTCGAGATCTACATGTCATTTTATCGGTTTCCTTGATTATATGTCCGCATGTATGAATTCTTATTCTTTTTTGGGTGATGTGACTTAAAATATCACGGGAGACCCTTATTACTTGTAACCAGTCCTCTTTCCCCTCTAAATTTATTATGAAAACTCTTTAAAGTAACTCACGATCTTCAAAACTCTCAAATATATCTTAAATGTTTAAGCTATTAGAACACTTGATTTTTGAAATACTTCTTTTTTAAATTATCTAGGAACCAATTTAGGAACTAAGTAAATCACCTTAAACTTGTTATGAATATTTGCAAGGTTAGGTTATATTTCTAAAATCCGAGTTAACTTTTCAAGCTTATTTGGAAGAACATAAGAGGTTCCATGAGATGGTTACATGTTATACGAAAGTGATTATGGGGTTATGAGAACAAGCCTAAAAACGGGCCAAGACTGACAACATGACAACGGTAACATATAGGTGTTATAAATCCATGACATGACATGCTATGCATTCTACTCCCGAGCTATAATCGAGAGGTATGGGGCCTATTGCCTATATTTATACGTATAAGACACTGATGGCCACAGTTTGGTGTATATGATGCCGGTTAGCTATCGGGAAGCCCCACCATTGCTAGCATTTGGTTGGGTATGTCATTCATTTGCATCTATATATCCGTATTCATGACATACGTTTATACGAGCATACCATGCATATTTAAATAGTAGGAGGCCAAATGTCAGCCAGAGAGATTATTTGAGTTTCAGTTTAAGGTGGTATCTCTATTACCCTTTTTTAGTAACTATTTATGATTCTACTTTCCATTTTACATACCAGTACATTTTTATTCGTACTGACGTCCCATTGCCTGGGGACGCTGCTTTTTGTTTCATGCGAGCAGGATAAGGTAGGGATTCTGATCGACCCACCCGCTAGGATTTAGTTTCAACTGTGAGTTGGTAAGCTCCATCTTCTCCTGGGGCTATCAAATGAGGTTTACTTTTGTTGTACAGTTTGGGTATAGTCGGGGCCTTGTCCCGACAGTTCTTATGTCACTCATAGAGGCTATTGTGGACACACTATTCTGGGTTTTCTTTTGTATGTTTCAATCTCTAGCCCAAGGACTTGGCATGTATATATATATGTGTGTAAGTAGGTATGTCCTCAGTTGTGGCCTCATCGTCTAGCTAGTACATCTTTATTTTTTGGGTTTGTCTACCATTTTTTGTATGGTTTATTCTCATTCAGGTCATGACCTTCAAGGTCCAGGCTTCACTTTTTAGAAGTTATGCTGCCCAATCTTTTTGTCTCACAGTTTGGTTAGCTAGTATATTTTAGTGGGTAACTTGATCTAATAGGGTATCTAGTGCCAGTTACGACCCCTATTTTAGGGCGTGACAGTGTCATACACCGCGGTGGATTCTATTATCGAGGGACATATCGCACGCCGCAACGAATTTTATTATCGAGGGTTGTGTCGCATGCCGTGATGGATGCATGGACAAATATGTCCCCCAAGGGTCCCGGACTGAGAGACATCGGGTGTGTATCATTAGGTCAGAGATGCATCACTATACTTGACATTGCATTTCATTGTCTTGCACATCTTTATCATTGGTAAACTTGATCTTGTGTGTTGTTGGTCTTGTGAGCGCCTTCATGTGGAACTTGTGATTGATGAATATTGAGCTTGTTTTTGAGGATATGAAATTGTTAAAGTGTTGTTGTTGAGTTGTGTGCTATGTAAATTTTGAACTATTAGGTTGGACTGGTTTGTTTGGAGGTTGTAGTTGTGGAGGTTCGATTTGGATGTAAGGAGTACCCATATTCTATTCCCTTAGATTGGCTTAGAAGTTCACTTGCTGAGTACCGTGTGGTGTGGTACTCACCCTTGCTTCTATATTTTTGTAGGTTACGAGCCCGGATCTTCGTGATACTTTCAATTCTCTTCTTTTCTGAGGCTTTCTGTAGAGATTTGTGAGGTAGTTGTTTGTCATCTCAGCGGACCTTCTTACTCTTATGTATGATCTTTTTCTACTTTAGTGACAACATCATTTGAGACTTGTGTTTTCTTTCAAATGTATGATAATCTATTTGAGGTTTGTACACGTGACAACTAGATTTTGGGGGTATATTTATGTTAATTATGGATTTCACATTTATCATATTATTTGGGTTTTAGGCTTACTTTTCTTGGTGGGATAAGATGAATTTCATCACATCCATTTTTGGGTCGTGACAAAATGGTATCAGAGCCCCAGGTTCATAGGTCTCACATGTGTACAAGCCAAGTCTAGTAGATTCTAGAGAATCCGCACGAAGACGTCTGTACTTATCTTCGAGAGGCTATAGTTACTTTTAGTAAAAATCTTCACTTCTTGGATCTCTATCGTGCGTTATTTGTCTGGTCTTAATTTTTATTGCTTTTTTTTCCATTCTCTCTCACTTATAGTGATGACTCGTGTGTGGTTGTTCATGTGAGTAATTTGTGTCGTGTATGGATTGGATGTTAGATTTGGCACTAAGGTGGAAGTGATATACTTATGGAAAGGATGTGTGGTCAAATTTTGAATATTCAGCGATTCAAAGAAACTGTATGTTATGATTTGATGATGCACTTTGAGGATAAATAAATGATGAGGTTGAACAGTGGCTTGAGGGACTACATGAACATGTTATTTTTTTTTAGTTTAGTTACCCAACAACAAAAATAGTACTTGTGTGGTATAGGCGATATCTGGAGTGGTTCGGTAATTGAAAGTGAAATGATTAAAGGAACAACTTGATAATGAACATTGTTACTTTAGATGCTACAGTTAGTAATGTTGTCATAACATATATGGGCTTCTTAGAAAATGATGAGAATGATGTCACAATAATTTATGTTAGAATCTCTACTGCAGTTTCATAGATTGAGTACATGTCAAAGAGGGTCATGGAACGACCACTACAGTGGTACCGATTCTGAATTGGTTAGAGTTATGAAGTGTGTTACTCCTGCTATTGAACTGATCTACGAAGGAATGCATATCACTTTGGATGAGAGATCGAACAAATTTGGTAGTGTATTACAGTTACTTAATGGGTAGAAATGTGTAGGCTATCTGAGTACAATCTTCTCGAGGGGTAGGATTTGTTCTGGTGGTCATTTAATAGACTTTCATAATATGGTACTAGTGGTATATGAAAATTGATACGTCAATTTTCAAGTGCGAATACTAACTACTTAAGAAGTTATCAGTTGTACCACATGCTTGTATTAGGAGATTCGATGTTGCATTCATATTTGAGAAACTAACTAATTTGTTACTACGGACGCTTGGGTCAAAGCATTATTTATAAGAAAGATTTTAAGTGGTGGATCTTTGGTATGGTACTATTGCATATAGGTTGTGTAGTGTATTCCAAGGATTCTAAATGAGGACCGGTGATTTCATTGTAAGCTCCAAGGGAGTTGATCAATATCGGAATGACAATCATATGGGTAAGTCCCATTGAGTATACATGTGTGAAGATTGAGGATTTTATTAATAAAATGCATGTAAAATTGGGTTAGTCCTTTAAATTTTGTTGGTATAACTGGGTTTAAGGTGTCATGTCGATGATAAGGTTGACTTTAAGATGATGGCAAGGTCTAACTGAGCATGATGGTAATAAGAGTTGTGATGGATTGTGATTGAGATGCAACTATATGATAAATATTGTTTGTTAAATGGATGTATTGTAATGACGACTTGCGAGTATCAAAGGTTGTGGTTTGCTACTATTGGCGAACACCATGGTTGTATGGAAAATTGTAGGAGGTCCTAGGAGACCACTCAAATAAAATTGAAAGGATCTAGAGTCATAATGGAATGAATTATTGAGATGTAGTGTAGCCTTCAAAAGGAGGTGAGAGCAAGGATATTTACTATAATTACAATTACCAAAGATGTATATTCAGAGAGAGTATAGAATTGGCTTCAGAGACACGTGAGTTCATCGCTTTTGCTCTGGTTATGATTTACGTGTCATTCATATGGGTTAAAAAATGTTAGCTAAAATTTGAGAATGAAGTCTACGGACGTTCGGCTCGAGTGTGGTGATAAGTTCTTTTGTGATGTCGAGTTTGGTAACTGGTATGATTAGAATCTGAATTCAAGTATATCATTGTAATTCTACATTTTTGGTCGTATGTTTTTTCAAGATATGAATTGGTAAGGTAAGAAATGATTGATCGCAGTGGGTATTGAGCAATTGAAAACACTTGTGCAGTGGTTGGATCGTAGAATATTTTACTTTTAATTGTTAAAGGACCTAAGGGAGGGTTTCACTTAACGTTTTGATTTATAGGATGAGGTAAAATGTCATGGGTTGTTTGTCAAAGGATAAGATTGGTAAATGAGTTATCGAAATGAACAAGAATTTGGTATATTGAAGAGTTCAATAAGGTATTCGAAATTTGTGTCATGGGAAGAATATAAGAAATGTGAAAGAATAATACATCTCGTATAAACCCTTGGTTTGGAGTTGAAGGTTGTATAAGTTTTTGCCTTTGAGTACAAATATGATCATGCAATGTGAACTAGTTTAGCACAGACTTACTAGGGGTTTATCAGTGACTTTTATGAAGATCGGGTTTTGGTTCGAGTGATAAACAGTGATGAGTGGAAGATACTACATTTTTATGTTGGTTTGGTTTGTTCGAATTATGATAGATGACTTATGAGGGCACTACAAGATGGACCTATAGTCCTACATGATTATTGAGGACTTCAAGGATATTGAATCTAGTTTATTGATGGGACTACAAAGACTGTTATGATGCGTTACATAGACATTTGATGGTGAATAGAGATTATGAGCTTATAGTATATAGAATTATTGGAGTGACTAAGGATTTCTCTGAGTTTTGACAAGAGGTATGTAATGGTATGGAATGGTAGTTGAAACATGGTATGTGAAAGTTTGTGTGGACTTGACTGTGGGTGTGACTTAATATTTTTATCTTGATGGACAGTTACACTTGGATTTAGAATTAGTACTATCTTTCTTGAATGGGATTTGTATCTGTCATGGAATACTTACCTGGAAAGAGAGGGAGTCATAGTTCAGAAATCTTAGAGGCGACATTGTGTTTGCTAAGAAAACTTTGATACTAGTAACAATTTGAGAGTAAGGTAGATGGACGAAGTAGTTATGATGTTTTGTTAATATTGAGAGTGTGAACTTCAATGGAATAATTTGAAGTGTATGTAGGGTATGATAAATTGAGTATGGATATGATCGTAATGCGGACCTGGCCGATGTATTATGGGTAGCTAAAAATCAACGAGATAGAGCCAACTGAATGTAAATGTTTGATATGGACTCTTTGTAGGATTCCTTTAGTGTATTCAACACTGGTTCCATACATTCTTATGTGACCACCTATTTTGTCCTAGACATGATTTGGAGTATGTACCACTACCTATGCACATGCGTGTTTTAACTTCTATGGGTGGATTCTAAGTGGTGGATCAGATGTACCGATCCTGCGATATCCTCTTGGTAGGGTAGGATGATTCGGTGGACTTGGTTATTTCCAATATGTCAGATTTGTTGTTTCCTTGGGGTAGTTAAAGTTTTCTAGTAACTCTATACGTACTATCTTCTATCTTGCTTATGAGAACTTATAGAAGAGCTACCATGAATAGTTATAGTTTTAGGATAGTTTTAATATTCATCTTATCGTCGAGGTCACATTCTTACTAGGTGTGATTGAATGTGGTCACCATTGAGTCTATCCTTACTATTTTTTAAAGTTTGTCTATAGTCAGCGCTACTTATCTAGCATACAGATAGTGTTGCTAGAGGTTTTGTATACTTGGATGTATTATTTGCTGGGTGGTTACTTGATCATTTCCTTCTTTTGGTTAGATAGGTTTGATCCTCCCTTGATGAGTACCCGATGTCTAAAGATCAGATTTTTATAACTTAAGTTTGTGGAAAGATTGTGTTGTGAGAAAGGAATCTTGATAAGATCTGTGATGGTTTGTGCATTATGAGTGTCGGGTGGTTGATTCAGGCTCACTTCTAGTTGTAGTCAGTATTGATTTAGAAGGTTATCTTGGTTATGGGATAAAATATTCATCATGATGGTTGTGTTAAGGTCCAATGAGTTTCAGTTTAGATTGGGTTCATGAGTTGGTTTATTGTTTGATATTCACTCCTGATTTATAGATCTTCCAAAGTTTGATTCGGAAATTTAGTTCGTAGTAGTTTATGTTGATGGAATGGTCTTAAGGAGGAGCTCACTTGGAGAGATAAACACCGGTAGGTCATAACTTAAGCTTTTAATAACGTCTGTTATTCTTCCTTCTTCTTCCTTATGTTCGAGGAAGAACATGGTTCTTAGTGGTGGATAATATAATGACCCGAAAAGTCAATTTTGAAATTTTTATAAAATTACCGTTTTACCCTTTTCGATAGTTTCCCCGAGTCATTCCTGATTAGTCAGTGAAGTTGGTTTGATAATTTTAAACTATTCGATAACTATGGTTATTTAATTGATGAGTATTTATTAAAAAAATCATTTATTTAGTTGGTGGTTAATGGGCCAAGCCAATAATTTATTTATTCCCTATACCACTTGACTTATATATATTTAACTAAGTTGTTAGGGTTTATCACTTTTAGTAAATAATTATTTTAGAATTGAAAAGAAAGGGAGGAAGAGGTTTCCTGAGCAAAGCGGCGTGGGAACGAACGAATTCACATTCTAGTAAGAGACTTACCTTTGTAGCCATAATAAGTTATGAGTAATAATTTATAATGTAAATATATGGATATAGAGTAGTAATATTATAATAATAAAAATTAGATGAATATGAATTGGGGGAGACAAACTTCCGAAGGCCATCATCGCCTAATGATGGCCAGTAATTAGATAAGAATGGCCCTTGGACGATTTGAAGAAAACAAAAGGAATGAATTGTTAATTTTGAAATTTGTAATTTTGCATTGACTTATTATCTCATATTCTATTTTGGCAGTCCTTCTTTTCCAATTCCTCCTTATAATTTATCACATTATGATTCAAATTTTGTTATATTTAGATATGTAATTAATCAGTATGTGTATTATATTATATTAATACAATTAAATTTATGATATTTGGAGGAATTGAGACTTAACCCTAGGCTCGAAATTTAGAAAATATAATAGTTGACATATTGATTGACATCAAAATTAGGAACTTGACTATAGATTTGGGGTGAGTTTTTGGGTTTAGGCTAGACCTATAGTAATATGGGTGTTGTTGATTTCAAAAACTTATTGTGAATATTTATTTGAATAAATTGCATTGATTTGGAAACCAAACGAAAGGGGAAGGCTCAAGTCCCGAAGTAATTATTGGATTGCTTGAGGCAAGTGGATTTCTAAACTCTTGTTAAGTGTATAGAATCGCATATTTTCCTTGTGGTATGTGTTGGGGAGTAATGGGACTTGGTGATGGGTTGACTTGCCCATATTGAATAATTTTAATGCTGAAAAAGGGTTAATAAAAGGAAATGTGATTAATTATTGGTGTGTGATGTGTTGAGAATGGTTTGAAAGACTTATTGCTTCATTGTTGATGTTGTATCACGATTGTGTTGTTGTAAATTGTGCATGGTTATGGAAATGGTGATCTCCTCATTATTTGTGTGAATATGTCATTTGAATTGGTTCTGAAACATGGTTGTGATAATTGTTATGTAAATTGAGGAAGAATGAAAAATTAAAAAGGATGTACTATTTCGAGGGACGTGTCGCGTGCCGCGATGGATATTATGATTCGAGGGATGTGTCACACGTCGCGATGGATTCTATTATCGAGGGACATGTCGCACGCCGCGACGAATTTTATTATCGAACCGCGATGGATGCATGGACATATATGTCCCCTATTGGTCCCGGACTGAGAGACAACAGGTGTGTATCATTAGGTAAGACATGCATCACTATACTTGACATTACATTTCATTGTCTTGCACATCTTTATTATTGGTGAACTTGATCTTGTGTATTGTTGATTTTGTTAGTGCCTTTATGTAGAACTTCTGATTGATGAATATTGAGCTTGTTGTTGAGGATATGAAATTGTTAGAGTGTTGTTTTTGAGTTGTGTGCTTTGTAAATTGTGAACTATTAGTTTGGACTGGTTTTTTTGCAGGTTGTAGTTGTGAAGGTTCTGTTGGGGTGTAAGGAGTACCCGTATTCTATTCCCTTAGCTTGTGTTTAGAAGTTTACTAGCTGAGTACCGTGTGGTTTGGTACTCACCCCTTGCTTCTAAATTTTTGTAGGTTACGAGCCCAGATCTTCGTGATACTATCAATTCTCTTCTTTTCTGAGGCTTCCTGTAGATATTTGTGAGGTAGTTGTTTGTCATCTCAGCGGACCTTCTTACTCTTATTTATGATCTTGTTCTACTTTAGTGACAACATCATTTGAGAGTTGTGTTTTCTTTCAAATCTATTGTAATATATTAGAGGTTTGTACACGTGACAACTAGATTTTGGGGGTATATTTAAGTTAATTGTTGTCACGACCCAAGGGTACACCCTAGATGTAACATGGCGTACTTGACCCCAAAGGGGTCTCATACAAGCCCTTAGCATATCATAACATAGGATAAAAGAAATGATGCAGAATTTAAAAACTTTTATCCATATAATCGAAGTATTTTATAAAAGCAAGCGGAAGTCTAACTTGTCTCAATTAGCCATCTAATACAATCTTTGAATCAATAATAGGGTCACAGCCCTTTCAACATAATCCGAAACATAAAACGACTAGAAAGAAACTACTAATGACCCATACTTCCTCGGATCTTGAGGACTCTCCACAAGCTAGGAGAATAGTCGATCCAAGCTTGAACCAATAGAAGATCACCTTAAGAACCGGAACCTACACTTATAGAAAAATGTAGAAAATATGGGTTAGTACAAAAATGCACTAAGTATGATAGCCATGCATAAAAACCTTTCAAATATGCTAAGAAGGACATTTTAGTTGAAAAACATGCTATGTGCCAAGTTTGAGAAATATCATGAACTTTAGTGTAAAAACATAAGTCACAAGCATATTCAACATATAGATCATCATAGCATAATAAAAGCATAACATAAGCACCCTCAAAGTCTACTTGTGCAATGCATGAGTAAGATCCCATACCCCTACTCATACTAAGTAAAGCTTCTTGAGTAGTCATAGTTCATAGTTCATGCTATCATAGTCAATACTTACATCATCATATCAAATAGAACCATCTCATAAGTAACCCTAAGTTATACTTGTGCAATGCATAGATAAAGATCCCATAATCCCATCTATACTAAGTACCACTTTTAGGTCACCATAATCATACTTACCATTCTTTATTCTCATCTTTAGTTAATACTCATAGACAAGGAAACCTTCACATTTACTAAGTCATATCAAGGAAAGCAACTCGTAACAACAATCCATATTAAGCATACTTCATTACATTTAGCCTTCATGTCAACATACTTAGTAGTATCATCATAAGCATATTCATTTCATAAATCATCATAACATAAAGGAACACACCATAACTACTCTCAAAGCCTTCTTGTGCAATGCATGGATGGAGTCCCATACCCCCACCCACACTAACTAGTGCATTCTTGAGAAGCCATAGTTCATTATCATTCATTGTGGGGGTAAGCCTTAACCGACATAGACCATGTGAGGAAATCATGGAATCCCGATGTTACCCACACCGAATAAGGGAGTCCTACTTGCCTAGGGTAGAACCGTCAATTTAGCTTAGGTGGATCCACTAGCTAGTAACCTATGTGGGCACATAGTTTATGGGATAGGGAGATTGCCACTAGATACCCCACCTCAACTCACGTGCGGGCATCCATCTCAAGAGATTGCTTCTAGACACCCCGCCTCAACTCACGTATGAGCTTCCATCTCTATCAATATCCACTCGGTGCTTAGCATTATTCCCCACGGAGTACTTAACATTCATTACTTTAGTTCATTATTATGGGATAAGAGATTGTTACTAGATACCCCGCCTCAACTCACGTGAGGGCATCCATCTCAAGAGATTGTTACTAGAAACCCCGCCTCAACTCACGTGAGGGCTTCCATCTCATCCCAACATTCATTTATAAGATAGCTCATAGATTCAAGAGGTGAGAATAGCCTTTCAACCTAAGAATCCCCATATTGTGAGAAAAACCTTTCACAACATGTCTTCATCATTCATTAGTGTATAATTGAGAATAGTCTTTCAATCAACACATCATCATTAACATAATCATAGAAACTTCATTCATACTTCATTCCTAGGTGTGTGTGTGTGTGTATGAATAGCCTTTCAACAACACCACAATTACATCATAGTCATAATCACCTTCTTCTCAAAGTATTCATAAAGCATGTACATAAACATCATGATCATACAAAATTCTCATAATTTACCCTTCAAGGACCATGAATAATAATTCACCAACACATCTAGAATTACTACAATAGACATGGATGATAACATAATTCAAATAATCAATTCATAACATTCATAATTCTACAACATTCTAATAACATCAATCAATACCCACACTTTAAGATCCACTTTGAGAATATAGAGGAATTAATGTATTCTTGAGGAATTCATCATAAAAGAGTAGTAAATCATGAATTTTATCATAATATAAAGAAATTAAATCATTGAAACATTTTTGAAGTGAATCCATGACTTGGAGTAAAACCCTAACTTTTGGAAAATTGCAAGCTTTGAAATCTAGTTTTGGAGGGACTCTATGGGTGAAGCCTACCCATAGATGAAAATCTACCATACCTTATTGAAGAATCTTCACGAAATTGAGTAGAAAAGACAGCCCATTGAACCTTAGACTTCAGCTTCTTCTTCTTCTTCTTCTTCTATGTAGTTTTAGAGAGAGAACTATTTGGGGGAAAGTTGGTTATGATTTGGGTTTGGGATTTATGAGGTGTAAGGGTTAGTTAATGGCTTAAAAACCCTTATATACTTCTATTAAAATAATATAAAATGACCCTACAGTAAACTAACTAAAAAGGAAATTACCTAAAAGAGCTTACCTTTGGCCGACTTTGGGCAGTTTGCAGGACACCATCCACGACCCCTACCTACGGGGCGTGGATAGACCCACTGACCATACTGGTCCTTCATGGGTTGAGGACTGCAGCTTCTCCATTTGTCCTTTGACCCACTAACCACTCCCACGGAGCGTGGACCACCCTACAGGGTGTAGGTCCCCTCTGTGGTTCACTAATTTGGGCAGTTTTGGGGGTTAAGATTTAGGGTCCTCCTCTAGGACCCTTGGTTGGTCCTTGGGGAGTTGTACCTTGACGTTTAACCCCTATAACCCTCATTCTAAGTACGGAAAGACATTTTACAATTCTAACTCACACATCAAACTCTAGAACTCTCACGTAAGGCTCTAGTTTCACCTACTAGTTTTTCAAGTGTTACAATTGTGGATTTATGCATTTATCGTATTATTTGGGTTTTAGGCTGACTTTTCTTGGTGGGATAAGACGAGTGCCATCACATCCATTTTTGGATCGTGACAGTGAAGCAGCCGCCTGAATATGCCTTCTACTCAGCAAAGAAAGAGGAAGTCTAGTATCAATAAAGAACCACAGTGTATTGCTAGGATCATCGGCTAATTTCAATTATATTAGATATGAACACGCAACTACAACTTAGTAAGTAGATAACATACAACTATAAACACAAGTACAACATAGTCTAACTTCCAGTCCTTACCCTGAGTTGATATGCACAATAAACATGAACAACAACAGCACAACAAGCCAAACTGGTTCTTTCATGGAATCCAACACAAATTGTTAGTGTATGAATCATATATGGATATCCACATACCAGGAAAACAGATATCCTCATACCAGGTTTCACTCATATCTATCCTTTCTCTTTCAATCTCGCTTATCTCTCATGTAGCTATCAATCGTAATTAAGTAAATGATAGCGAAGGAGCCTTGATTATATTTATAGTCTTATCTATTTTTGAAATTTCCTCATAAAAAACTTGGTCATGTTGGCCCTATTTTTTGTATTTATTTAATTAAAACTAAAGAAGCATTAAAGTATTGAGTGAAAACTTATTATTCATGGAAGAATGTTATGAAACTATATAAATTAGGGAGAAGGGAGAAGACTTATTATTTCTCTTGAAGGGGTGATTTTACAATGAAGAGAACCCATCTATTTATAGGAGAAAATTTACTTGGTCCCAAGGTTAGGGTTCCTAAATTTTCTCTAAAATATAGACATTCACTATATTTATAACACTCCCCCTTGAATGTCTATTTCATAGATGATGTGCCTCGTTAAAATATTACTTAAAAAAATTTTAAAAAAGAAAACTCTGGATAAGAAAAAATAGTACACATATCTAATAATACGCATCTAAGTTGCCTCATTAAAAACCTTACAAGGAAAATCCAATGGGACAAAACCTCATAAGGAAAAAAAGAGTACAGCATGTATTAACTCCCTCTAATGAGGACGTCAATCCAGAGACTTGAATCTTCGCATTTCAAGCTTGTGCACCGTCTTCTTGAAAGTTATAGTTGGTAGAGACTTGGTGAACAAATCAGTCACATTGTCACTAGAAGTAATATGCTGCACATTAATATCACCATTCTTTTGGAGTCTCCTTTCAGGACCAAGAAATTCTGCAAATTCCTTCAACTTCTATAAGCAAATTATCTGTTACATTTTCAAAATTCTTCAGGAGTTCAATTCAAGTTATTTACTTGCATAAAAATACAAATGAATTCTTGATTGATTTAATCCATATAAGGATTGTAAACAATTTTTTCAAAAATTTCTATATACTTTTGATTTTGAATCCTTTAGGGATTTCATATCTATTTTTTCAAGTGACAATATTCAATATTAAATGTATGACATCTTCTAGTGTCTAGACTGCAATTCAAATAAACTTTATGCTTATCAAGATGCATCATTCTACTTTTCACTTGATAAACATTTCTACGTCAGCATGCTTTAATAGACCGTAGAATTCATATCCTCATAATCGTTTACAATATTGCACTATATTGTATCAAAGATATCGTCGATGTAATATCACTTTGTATCGGTTCACAATATGACTTAACTTATTGAGATCTTATCACTTCATTATTTTCAAGTAACTATCCCTCTCATAAGGTTTCATGAAGTGTAATGTTGTAGGCTCTTCAAGAGCACACAACCTCTTCATTATGATCATTTTAATCATTTGCTCCTCTCCTTTCTTAATTATTATTCTATTTAGAACTTATTGGTCTATCATACTTCCTGCATGTCATATATTATGTTCTTGAGGAACATTCAATAGGAGCATTTACAACTCTTGGTTGCTTATTATCTAAATCTTATGTTAGACAAACTAACATATATCTTGTCACGCCCTGAAACATAGGAAGAGCACAACTGGGCACGTGTCATAACAATTTAGATAGACAAGGTCACACCTAGATTAAATTTTAACAACATAAGGTCAACTAGGCCATAATACAACTGAACTGAGCAACAAAAAGTCGGTAAGGCCATAAAACCAAACTGAACTAAATTGTACAAACACGTCTACAAAAGCCTCTAAAGAGTAACAAACTTAGCACACGGGACAGGGCCCAGCCCTACCCATAAAAAATGGAAAAACACAATATTACCAAACTAGAACATTGCTCCTAAATAAAAGGAGAATACCAACTCTCAGGTGAAATCGGACTGCTATTACAACTGACAATCAGAGCCTCTACCTGCACCTGCAGCACAAATGTACCATCCCCAGGCAAAGGGATGTTAGTACGAATAACATGTATTGGTATGTAAGGCTGAAAGCTGTAACATAAGTGTAACACCCCGTACCCGAACGAGGAAAAACTAGAAAATTTTCAGAACCTCCAGGATTCACCCACGAAGGAAAATCACGCCCCGTGCTTGGACCCAGACTACGTGAGTGAGCCCATTGGTGAGCACTTTGGAAATTGCCTAAGGTAATAAACGACGAGACCAGGACCAACGCCACGTGGATGGGTCCATGGTCCGTGGTTAGGGAGTCATAGGTCAAGTTCAGAGAACCAATCTCCAGACCACCGACCCCCGGTTAACCAGGATGGACCATAGGTCCATCCACGGTCCGTCGGTATGGTCTCGTGGGTGGGGCCTAAGGGACGGTTAAGTGGAGGACTTAAGGCTCTTTTCCAAATTTAATTAGAAATAAGTTTTGTCATTTTTACTAAGCCTAGACTACCTATATAAGTATTTTTAACCGCCAAAATCTCCTAATTAACTCATTCTCTCCAATCCCAAAAGAGAACCCAAAACTTCTCTCAAATATTCTCTCTCTAGAAGTTGGAAGAAGAAGGAAGAAGAGCAAGCTAGGTCAAGATCAAGTCTCCAATTTTCAATCTTGTGAGGGCTTTGTGATCAAGGTATGTTAGCTTTTCATCCATGGAGTCCCTTAGAATTCCCCAAAGTAATGAAGAATTCCCCAATTCTAGCTAGGGTTTCTTCAGTTGTTGTGGATTATGATGTGTACGAATCCAATTGAGTAGATTGTGATTGTTTATGATAGAATTAGTATAATTACATGTTATTAGAGTGAAATTTCATGTATCCATGCCTATTCCATGATTATGACCTAGAATTGATATAGTTGGGTTGATGCCATGAAGGGAAACTTTGTGGGTTTAGGCTTGTCCTTATAGAATTGAGGAATTATGATTAGAATTGCATGAGAATGAAGCTTAGATGATGATCATGATATCTAGGCATTGAGAGTAAATCTTATGATAAGAATTATTGGTAATTGATGTCATTGTTGAGGAAGGGATACTTCCCACATGAATTGCTTAATTATGAATGTATGAATGTGAAAGGTCTTCTCACATGAATGATTCTAGGTTGAAAGGATTGCTCACCTAAAATGAATCTTGACTAAAAGACTATGTAAATTGATGAGGCTAGAGGTGATTACCCTTGGCCTCCCTATGAAAGGATATGAGGCGATTCCCCTATTCCCTAGAATTGAACAAGAGGTGAGTCCCCACGTTCCTACTATGATGAAAGGACATGAAGGCGAGTACCCATGATCCCGAGGAAATGGTGTGGAGGCGAGTACCCGCATCATATGATGAGGTTGTGGAGTCGAGTACCCGCAATCTAAAAGTAAGTAAGGCAAGAGGCGAATACCCATTAGCCTTTGTAAACTAGGCAAAGAGGAAAATCCCCTTGTCTTTAAAAGTAAGTATGAATGATGACAACTATGATGTAAAGAATGAATAGCTTGGATTGTTGGTTGAGATGCCCTCCATGAGGTAACTTGACTAGAGGCGGATGACCCAAGTCATGACTAAGGATGAGTAAGGTTGCTTAAGAAGTATTCTTTTCTTATTATGATATTGATGTATGTGCATGATTATGCTTATGGTTTATGTTGACTAACCATTATGTTTATGTTGTTTATGCTAGCTATCATAGTTAGTACTTAATTGTACTAATGCATACTTTGCCTAAATTCTTATCAAATGTAGAGTCCGGCAACTTAGATTCTCACACTCGTTTCTAGCTTCGTTGTTGATCAAGGAGGTGAAGATTTGGTGAGTCCTCATTGTGGTCGAGGATGTGATAACCCTTTTCTATCATTTTTTTCCTTTATGTTTTGGACTATTGTATAGGCTGCTTCCCAAGACTTTATTCATGTCGTTTTAGATAGTTTGAGACTATGGTATTAGACTTCCGCTCATTTTTATAAGAGACTTTGATTGTATTGAAAAGTTTTAATTCCCGCTCATTTCTATTACTTTATGTTATGATATGCTAAGTGGCTTGTATGAGGCCTCTCGGGACCTTATACGCCTTGTTACATCTAGGGGGTACCCCTGGGTCGTGACAAACTTGGTAATTAGAGCACAAAGTTTAGAATGGTTTAGAATGTCTCAAACCACGTCTAGTAGAGTCTTGTTCATAAGTGTGAAGCGCGCCACATTTATGAATGAGAGGCTATTAGATGTTTAGGAAACTTCACTTCTTCATTTCTTAAAGTCGTGCCATGGATTTTAACTCTATAAAGTCTTTCTCCTAATCCTTACCCGATGGTTTCAGGATATGACTAGTAGAAGGACTAATACTAGAAGGACTAAGGGAGACAATGTGGGACAAGAAGTTCCTCCCCAAGCTCCTCGTCAAGCTCTGATTGATCCTTTGGCTGACAATGTGAAGAATGTGGAGTTTAGGATGGCTTTTCAAGTGTTGGCTCAAGCCGTGACAGCACAACCCAATAGAGAGGTGGTAGCTCCCATGAACCTAAATGTAGGTACGGCAGCGGCAAGAGTGAGGGACTTTACAAGGATGAACCCTCCCGAATTTTATGGCTCCAAAGTTGAGGAAGATCCTCAAGAATTTATCGAAGAGGTCTATAAGATACTTGATATTATGGGAGTAACACCAATAGAGAAGGCGGATTTAGCCTCTTACCAACTCAAAGCGGTTGCACAGATTTGGTTTAATCAATGGAAGGAGGCTAGACCGGAAGAAGCGGGTACCATAGAATGGGAAAGATTCAAAAGTACTTTTCTTGATCGATTTTTCCCTCTTGAGATGAGAGAGGCCAAGGTGATAGATTTAATTAACCTTAGGCAAGGAAATATGAGTGTAAGGGAATACGCTCTAAGGTTCACTCAACTATCTAAGTATGCTCCTTTTTGTGGCAGATCGAAGAACTAAGATGAGTAAGTTTGTGTCGGGAGTGTCGGACTTGGTTGTCAAAGAATGGCGCACCGCTATGCTTGTCCATGACATGGACATTTCTCACCTTATGGTGCTTGCCCAACAAATTGAGGAAGAAAAGCTCATGGAAAGATCTGGAGAGGCAAAGAGAGCAAGAGTTGATGATGGTAACTATTCACATTCTAGGTCCGATAGAAGGGGTCACTCAAGGTTTCGGCAAAAGTTCTCCGGGCAAGGTTCTTTAAATGATCCTCCAAGGTCTAACAATGAAAGGGTGTCTAACCCTAAACTTCAAGGAGATGGTAATAAGTCCATTATGCCTACTTGTGCTAAGTGTGGAAGAAACCATGAGGGTAAGTGTCTAGCGGGTTTCAATGCTTGCTTTAGGTGTGGAAAGACGGATCACAAGATAAGAAATTGTCCTTTGGTTGCTAAGAATGAGGGAGATAATCGTTGTAGGGCTCAACCTAACCCCTCATCCGGTCCAAGTGGTTCGGGTGCAAGTGCTCCTAAGCAAAACCACTTCTATGCTCTTCAAACTAGAGGTAATCAAGAGAGCTCCCTGGATGTGGTGGCCGGTATGTTAAAAGTTTTTCAATTGGATGTGTATGCTTTACTTGATCCAGGAGCTGCTTTGTCTTTTGTGACACCTTATGTGTCCATGAGGTTTGATGTGCTCCCCGATGTGTTATTAGAACTTTTTATTATCTCTATTCCTGTTGGTGATTTTGTGTTGGCTTAAAGGTTATATAAAAGATGTTCCGTTTCCTTATCCCATAGAGTTACTCTTGTTGACTTGGTAGAACTTGATATGTTAGACTTTGATGTCATCATTGGGATGGATTGGTTGCATTCATGTAATGCGTCTATTGATTGTAGGACTCGAGTAGTTAAGTTTCAATTCCCAAATGAGCCTATCCTAGAGTGGAAGGGGGGAAATTATATGCCTAGAGGTCAATTTTTTTCTTACCTTAAAGCTAGGAAAATGATTTCCAAGGGTTGTATTTACCATATAGTGAGGATGAGGGATGTGGATTCTGAAGTCCCTAGTCTTGAGTCGGTCCCCATTGTTAATGAGTTTCCGGAAGTATGTCCTGATGATTTGCCCGGTATTCCTCCCGAAAGGGAAATAGACTTTGGTATTGACCTTCTCCCGGGTACGCAACCTATCTCTATTCTTCCTTATAGAATGGCTCCGGTGGAACTTAAGGAGTTGAAAGAACAATTGAAGGATCTATCGGATAAAGGTTTCATACGACCGAGTATCTCACCATAGGGTGCTCCGGTGTTGTTTGTTAAGAAAAAGGATGGGTCCCTTCGAATGTGTATTGATTATCGAAAATTGAACAAGGTGACTATTAAGAACAAGTATCATCTTCCGAGGATAGATGATTTGTTTGATCAAGTTATTTCTCTAAGATTGATCTTCAATCGGGTTATCACCAATTGAGGGTGAAAGAAGAAGATATTCCAAAAACGGCTTTTAGGACCCGATATGGTCATTATGAGTTCTTGGTGATGTCCTTTGGTTTAACTACCGCTCCGGCGGCGTTTATGGACTTGATGAATAAAGTGTTCCGACATTATCTTGACTTATTTGTGATCGTGTTTATTGATGATATTTTGATCTATTCAAGGAGTGAGAATAAGCATATTCATCATTTGAGGATTGTATTGCAAATCCATAAGGACCAACAAGTTTTTGCTAAGTTTAGTAAATGTGAATTTTGGTTGAGGTCTGTGGTTTTCTTTGGCCATATTGTTTCAAGCAAGGGCATTGAAGTAGACTCAATTAAGACAGATGCGGTCAATAGTTGGCCTAGATCTCTATCACCGACAAATATTAGAAGCTTCTTGGGTTTAGCCGGTTATTATAGAAGGTTTGTTGAGGGGTTTTCCTCCATTGCCTCTCCTTTGACGGCCTTGACTCAAAAGAAGGACACATTTATATGGTCGGAAGCTTGTGAGAAAAGTTTTCAAGAGTTGAAAGATAGACTTACTTCGACTTCGGTGTTGACTTTACCGGAAGGTATGGATGGTTTTGTGGTATATAACGACGCCTCTAGAATTGGATTGGGATGTGTGCTTATGCAAAACGGTAAGGTGATTGCCTATGCTTCAAGGCAACTTCAGGTTCATGAGAAGAATTATCCTACCCACGAACTTGAGTTGGCGGTGGTGGTATTTGCCTTAAAGATATGGAGGCATTATTTATATGGGGTTCATGTTGATGTTTTCACCGAGCATAAGAGTTTACTAATATGTGTTTACCCAAAAATATCTAAATCTATGCCAAAGAAGGTGGCTTGAGTTGTTGAAGGATTATGACAGGAGTGTTCTTTATCACCCCGGCAAAGCTAATGTACTAGCGGCTGCTCTTAGTAAGTTGTCCATGGGTATTGTTGCTCACATTGATGAGGATAAGAAAGAATTGGTACGAGATGTACATATATTGGCCCGTTTGGATGTTAGGTTAGTAGACTCTACCAAGGGTGGTGTCATGGTTCATAATGCTTCCGAGTCATCTTTTGTGAGTGAGGTGAAGGCTAAGCAATGTCTAGATTTGATTTTGGTAGAATTGAAAGAAGCGGTACTCAAGAAGTCTGTTGAGGCTTTCTCCCAAGGGGGAGATGGGGTACTTAGATACCAAGGTTGATTATGTGTTTCAAATGTTGATGAGCTAAGGGAACAAATTTTGGTGGAAGCCCATAATTCTTGATATTCCATTCACCCAGGAGCCACCAAGATGTACCATGACTTACAGGAGGTCGATTGGTGGAATGGATGAAGAGGGATATTGCGGGATTTGTGGCTAAATTTCCAAATTGCCAACAAGTAAAAGTTGAGCATCAGAAACAGGGAGGTTTAGCTCAAGATATTAGCATTCCTACTTGGAAGTGGGAACACATAAATATGGACTTTATGGTAGGGTTGCCACGCACCCAGCACCAGTATGATTCGATTCCGGTGATAGTAGACCGAATGATGAAATCAGCCCATTTCATCCCCGTTAAGGTTTCTTATGTGGCGGAAGACTATGCCAAGTTATATTTGAGAGAAATAGTAAGTTTGCATGGTGTTCCATTGTCCATTATATCTGATAGAGGTACTCAGTTTACTTCTCAGTTTTGGAAATCATTCCAAAAGGGTCTTGGAACGAACGTAAAGCTTAGCACTACTTTTCACCCACAAACCGATGGGCAAGTAGAGCGAACGATCCAAACTTTAGAAGATATGTTGAGAGCATGTGTCATTGATTTCAAAGGAAGTTGGGATGATCACTTGTCATTGATAGAATTCGCTTATAATAATAGCTACCATTCTAGTATTGGTATGGGCCCCTTTGAAACTCTTTATGGTAGGAGCTGTAGATCCCCTGTAGGGTGGTTTGAAGTGGGTGAATTGCCTTGATAGGGCCCGAGTTAGTTCATGAGGCTATCGAAAAAGTTTGACTCATTAGAGAGAGGTTGAGGACTTCCCAAAGTTGACAAAAGTCTTATGCCGATGTTAGAAGAAGAGACCTTGAGTTTGAGGTTAGTGATTGGGTCTATTTGAAAATCTCACCCATGAAGGGTGTGATGAGATTTGGGAACAAAGGGAAACTTATTCCCCGATTTATAGGCCCATATCAAATCATGAGACGTGTTGGTAAGGTTGCTTACGAGTTATATTTGCCAAATGAGTTGGCAACCGTGCATCCTATTTTCCACATCTCTATGCTTAAAAAGTGTGTTGGAGATCCGACATCCATAGTTTCCCTTGAAGGATTGGGAGTTGATGAGAGTCTTTCATATGATGAAGTTACGATTGGGATTTTGGACCGGCAAGTTAAGAAATTGAGGAACAAGGAAGTTGCTTCCGTGAAGGTTTTGTGGAGAAACCACTTGGTTGAGGGTGCTACTTGGGAGGCCGAGGCCGATATGAAGTCCCGATATCCTCATCTCTTTCCTTCTACTCTAGCTTGAGGTAATGAGTTTCCTCTTGATTTGTTTTATGTTGAGAAGTCATGTGTATTTTATATGTTTCCATGATTTCTTTATGTGCATATTCATGAAGTAGCTTGAGTCTTAGAAGAAATGACTTATGTGAATTATTTTCCTCATATTGTAGTGCATTGAGTGTAAGTTGCCTATAGACTCCATGAGATGAAGTAATGAACATGTTTTAGAGATGCTTTTTGAGATTGAATTGCATATGAGCTCCAAGAGATTGTGTTGAGAATGATTTAGATTGGAGAAGGTAGTGTCTCCTTGAATATGAGAAATCTAAAAATTTCATGCATATTGGGTTGTTAGATGTAGTTCCTACTTCCTTAAGGTGCACTGAATAGAGTTGGCTCGGAGTTGATGTTTCCTCCTTAGTTGTGTGCATTGGATGTGTTGCATGCATAATGGTTGCTAGTCTCGAGTGTTTTCGTTTAGAAATTTTCTTAGAACCTCATTCGAGGACGAATGTTCCCAAGGAGGAGATAATGTAACACCCCGTACCCGAACGAGGAAAAGCTAGCAATTTTTCAGAACCTCTAGGTGTCACCCACGAGGGCAAACCACTCCCTGTAGTAGGACCTACGCCACGTGGGTAAGCCCATTGGTGAGCACCCTGGAAACTTCCTGAGGCACTGAACCACGAGACTAGGACCCACGCCACATGGATGGGTCCACGATCCATGGTTAGGGAGTTGTAGGTCAAGTTCAGAGAACCAATCCCCAGACTACCGACCCACGGTTCACCAGGACGGACCATAGGTCCATCCACGGTCCATCGGCGTGGTCTTGTGGGTGGGGCCTGAGGGACGGTTAAGTGGAGGACTAACGGTTCTTTTTAGGATTTAATTAGAACTAAGTGGTGTCGTTTTGACTAAACCTAGACTACCTATATAAGTATTTTTTACCCCCAAAATCTCCTAATTAACTCATTCTCTCCAATCCCAAAAGAAAACCCAAAACTCCTCTCAAATATTCTCTCTCTAGAAGTTGGAAGAAGAGGAAGCTAGGTCAAGATCAAGTCTCCAATTTTCAAGCTTGTGAGGGCTTTGCAATCAAGGTATGTTAGCTTTTTATCCATGGAGTCCCTTAGAATTCCCCCATTCTCGCTAGGGTTTCTTCAATTCTTCTGGATTATGATGTTTATGGATCTAATTAAGTGAATTGTGATTGTTTATGATAGAATTAGTATAATTACATGTTATTAGAGTGAAATTTCATGTATCCATGCCTATTCCATGATTATGACCTAGAATTGATATAGTTGGGTTGATGTCATGAAGGGAAACTTTGTGGGTTTAGGCTTGTCCTTATAGAATTGAGGAATTATGATTAAAATTGCTTGAGAATGAATCTTAGATGATGATCATGATATCTAGGGATTGAGAGTAAATCTTATGATAAGAATTGTTGGTAATTGATGTCATTGTTGAGGAAGTGATACTTCCCACATGAATTGTTTAATTATGAATGTATGAATGTGAAAGGTCTTCTCACATGAATGATTCTAGGTTAAAAATATTGCTCACCTAAAATGAATCTAGACTAAAAGACTATGTAAATTGATGAGGCTAGAGGTGATTACCCTTGGCCTCCCTATGAAAGGATATGAGGCGATTCCCTTATTCCCTAGATTTGAACAAGAGGTGAGTCCCCACGTTCTTACTATGATGAAAGGACATGGAGGCGAGTACGCATGATCCCTAGGAAATGGTGTGGAGATGAGTACCCGCATCATATGATGAGGTTGTGGAGTCGAGTACCCACAATCTGAAAGTAAGTAAGGCAAGAGGCGAATCCCGTTGTCTTTAAAAGTAAGTATGAATTATAAGAACTATGATGTAAAGAATGAATAGCTTGGATTGTTGCTTGAGATGCCCTCCATGAGGTAAGTTGACCAGAGGCGGATGACCCAAGTCATGACTAAGGATGAGTAAGGTTGCTTGAGAAGTATTCATTTCTTATTATGATATTGATGTATGTGCATGATTATGCTTATGGTTTATGTTGACTAACCATGATGTTTATGTTGTTTATGCTAGCTATCATATTTAGTACTTAATTGTACTAACGCATACTTTACCTACATTCTTATCAAATGTAGGGTCCGGCGACTTAGATTCTCACACTCGTGGCTAACTTCGTTGTTGATCAAGGAGGTGAAGATTTGGTGAGTCCTCATTGTGGTCGAGGATGTGATCACCCTTTTCTATCATGTTTTTCCTTTATGTTTTGGACTATTGTATGGGATGCGTCCCAAGACTTTATTCATGTTGTTTTAGATTGTTTGAGACTATGGTATTAGACTTCCGCTTGTTTTTATAAAATACTTTGATTGTATTGAAAAGTTTTAATTCCCGCTCATTTCTATTACTTTATGTTATGATATGCTAAGTGGCTTGTATGAGGATTCTCGGGACCTTATACGCCTTGTTACATCTAGGAGGTACCCCTGGGTCGTGACATTAAGTATATCAAGCATACTGAACTAGAGTTAGGGATAGAAACAACCTGAGACTTCAGAAAGTTGAAATCTGATAACAACTTAACATTTATCCGTGAATGCAACAAAGTAAGCACATTTACAAATCATATTGCTTTAATGGTGAACCGTATAATATACTTGTCATAATAGTGACCCTGCCTAACCGGGATTGCCGTCTCGATGGTGTAATGACTGAGAAAGAATCTTCAACCCCTACATGACTGTCGTGGTGGTGTAATGACTGGGTTATCTACCCACCCGACATGCTTGTTATGGTAGTGTGATGACTAGGTTATCAGCCCACCTAATATGCTTATACTGTATGAGTATGAATAATCAGTGTACATCTGACAACGTCAGGTAATACATTTTGTTCCGAATGACTACCCAATGTATAAAATAAATTTTGCACATCCCCTGAACCAGATGCATCTCTCCCAACCATGATTTGAAGTGGATTGAGGACCGAGTCTTGGAGGGAGAACTAAAAGTGATGAAGCCACTGATGATCCTTCTCGTTAAATTATATGACCTCTCTCTATCTCTCTACTTAGATAGTACCGCCTAATATACCCCGGATGCCAACACTCATAACATAAGTTCTACCCCTAATGACATATTCCAGAATGTGCTCTTTTACACTGAGCACAATGTTGAACTGGTGGTCTTCCCCGCTCTGAATGCTCATGAAGTTGTGAATGGACTTAACTCTGATCCCTTCTCTTACTTTGTAACTAAGATGGAGCACTCAATACAGGTCTAGCTAACTTTCTAGATGACTGAGCCCCGGGATCCTCTCGATGTTCTCTATAGAAACCTATAGTCCTTGCTCTTTCCCTCTATTCCTACTCCCTACAAATATCTCATAGCTGATAAATCAAATCCTCCCCCCTTTATGCAAAAGCCTGCATCTTTGAAATATCCATATAAGTCTTGAGTAGACACTCCTAAGAATTCATAACCCACATTAGACCCTAAACATGATACAATCTGATACACTTTGTCCTCCATCGTCTATACCATATGGGAAGCATATATGGCCAAGGAATTAAACATGAGGCTATACTCAAGCATACTTATACTACCCTACTACAAGTGTAAGAATTTCTCAACTTGAGCTTGTCGAAGGTCCCGTTGTAGGTACTTATCAATAAAGTCCTAGGAGAACTCCTTCCATTCAGGTGGAGGTGCATTAGTTCCTTGGGATTTTTCCCATGCCTCATACCATAATATTGCTACATCACGTAGCCTGAATGATGCTTACTCTTCTCCCTCTGTTACTGTAGCCTGCATCACCTTCAATACTATATAAGTCAGATCAGTAAAATCCTCGGGGTCCTTTTCTGGATCAGATCTGCTGAAAAGTGAAAGACTCAAGTTCAGAAACTCATGACCTCTAGAACTCTCAGCCACATGACCTCTAAGCCCTTCCACTACTTCCGACTGCCATTCTTGTCCAATAGTTATATGAGCCATCAACTTAATAGCTCTCTCAATTCCCTATTGTTCTAGGGATGCTGGAGGTACGATAGGTGATGGAGGGTCAGCAACTCTTTCACCCTCATATATCACTAAGGCTAGTGGATCTGGATGTCTTTCTAATGTAGCTCTAGCTCGAGTGGAAGGGGTTGTAATGTCTAGAGCACGAGGCTCGCATTGAGCCTCTAATTTATATCTTTGTTCATTAGGAGGGCCACTAGTACCCTCTCATGAAGCCATACCAATCAATTATGTAGCCATCTACCTCGTCATCAGCATATTCTTAAATAATAGCATATATTGGATATCATATGACCTGATATTTCGCTAGATAGCATGAATTTTCAATGAAAGATCTGAAACAACTCCTAAATGTCTTGTAGCCTATTGATTATAAGTATAGCGCAAAACCTACCCATAAGAAAAACTCTACTAGACACGGCTTTGTGGACTCCCTAGGACATGGCCTTGCTTTGATACACAGTTTGTCATGCCTTGAAACTGGGGGGAGGGCGCGACTAGCCTCGATATACACTTAATCGAGAAGCTAGCTATATAACATATGAAACTATATGGCTTAGGCTAAGTAGGCCACCTGTCATATTCATCTATATAGACAAGGTCGCACCTAAATTAATTTTAACAACATAAGGTCAACTAGGCCATAATACAACTTAATTGAGCAACGAAAAGTCGTCAAGGACTTCAAACCAAACTGAACTAAATTGTACATACACGTCCACAAAAGCGTCTAAAGAGTAACAAGCTTAGCGCACGGGATAGGGCACCATCCTACCCATACGAAAATGGAAAAACACAATACTGCAAAACTAGAACATTGCTCCTGAATGAAAGGGGAATACCAACTCTCAACTGAAGTCCGACTACTATTGTCACGATCCAGGGTTACCCCCTAGATGTAACATGGCGTATAGCACCCCGAAGGACTCCATACAAGACACTTAGATCTCATAACATAAGAAATAGAACAATAAGAGTAAAACAACAGTCCAAGTCAAAAACCTTTTATAAAAGCAAAGCGGAAATCTAATACACTTGTCTCATCATATCCATCTAATACAATAGAATGAAATTGGGCCTAACCCATACATCATTGTCCAAAAGAGAAAATACATGAAAGAAAGTGAAACAATAAACTCCGTCCTCGAACCATGAGGACTCACCAAAGCTCGAAAATTTCAAACTCAATCACTAGCCACAGAACTGATGACCCTAATTGTCGGACCCTACATTTAGGGAAAATGTAGGCAAGAGTATGCGTTAGTACAAAACAATGTACCAAATATGATAGTCATGCATAAAACATTTAAAACATGCTAAAAGGGGACATTTCATTTCATGACATGCAATTGACCAAGCTAAAACATGATATAAAACGGTTAGAAAACATACTTCATAAAACATGATCAATGCAAGCTAACATCATATAAAGCCTTAGAACACATATGAGATACTTCTTGAAGTAACCTTAGTTCATTATTAATGTGGGAAAATTAGCCTTAACCGACATAAAGACCATGTGAGCTATAACATGATCCCCCGGTGTGTCCCACACCAAAAAGGGTTGTCCTACTTGCCAAGGTAGAACCATAAACTTCTAGCTTAAGTGGATCCACTAGCTAATCAACCTATGGGGGTACATAGTTAAAGGATAAGGAGATTACTACTAGAAACCCAGCCTCTAATACGGGAGAGCTTCCATCTCAAGAGATTGCTTCTAGAAACCTGGCCTCTACTACGGAAGAGCTTCCATCTTCACTATCAACTCAGTGCTAAGCATAAATCCCACGGAATAGTCATTTCTTACTTGACCTTATTATTCATGGAAAGGCATCCTAGGATAATCGATCCAAGCTAGTTTCATTAGGATAGCTGTTACTCTTTGATTGAATTAGGTGAGAAAGCCTTTCAACCTAAGAATCCTTTCTATGTGAGAAAACCTTTCACATCATTCTAGTTATGTTTTATAAGAATATCCTTTCAACAACACAACAACAACATCATCATTGCTACTTTACTCTCAAGCACCCTTAATACATTTGCATAGATTTCATAAGAAAATGCATAAGTCCATAATTTACCTCTTAAGGTAAAACCCCACTTTCAATGATCAATACTTAGAAAACATGGGCTAGATATGGATTTCATCATAAATACATGTAAAGCTTGCAATACATGCTTAATTTCATAATACTCTTCCTTCATAATCAAAATCCCTTATCATATGCTCATAACTTGAAAACATGGGGATTAGATGGGTTCATGGGGAAATCATCATGTATCATCAATTCATGCATAAGAGATCATAATTCAATCGTTTAAATCAACATTTAAGAGAACCCATGATAATTGAAGATAACCCTAACTCAATTAGGGAATTCTACCTTTTGAAATAGAGGAATTTGGGAACTCCATGGATGAAAACTATCATACCTTGAATACAAATGCTAGCCTTCAATGGAGGAATTGAGACCTTTACTTGAAACCCTAGGTGAATCCTTCTTCTTCTTCTTCTTCTTCAAGTTCTAGAGAGAGAATTATTTGAGAGTTCTTCTTTTTGGTGAGTTTGGAGAGATTGATTTCTATTGGGAAATTTGGGGGTAAAAAGACTTATATATGGGTCCTAAACATAGGAAAAACGACATAGCATAGGAGTTAATTAATTAGGAAAAGACCCAACCAACCCTGAAAATAATTATCAGTTGCCCACCAATGGACCCCAGTCGACGGACCGTGGTCTGACCTACGGTCCGTCCTGGTGGACCGTCATTGGTCATCATAGACTTGTAATTTGGGCCATTGAACCATGGACCGTGGTCTGACCTATGGTTTGTAGGTCAGGCCGTAGTCCTGAGGCTCAAAAGTCTTCGCTTGGTGGCCAATCCACGGATGACACTACGGTCTGTGGTTCTACCCACGGTCCGTGGTTGGCCTCTATGGCTGGCACATGCAACTTCCCAAAATTTGATCCTTTTCCCTTTTTCGGATACGGGGTGTTACAATATCTCCCCCTTGGGACCATTCGTCCTCGAATGAGATTCAAACTGGTTCTAAAAGAGTAGGAGAGTAACTAACAACCCAACCTACAATGTAATGCACACAACCGAGGAGGAACTATCGAATCCAAGCTAGGACGTTCTCAAAACATCATAAGAGGGGTGAAACTAACTCTAACAGCCCATGATGCATGCAATGCACATATACAATGAGGAAACATCAACTCAAAGCTAAACATACTCAATGCATCATAAGGAAGTAGGAACTACATCTAGCAACCCAACATGCATGAAAGCTCAAAATTACTCATGTTTAAGGAGGAACTACCTTCTCCAAGCTAAAAGCATGCTCAACAAAATCTCATGGAGCCCATATGCAATTTGTTCTCAAAAAGCATAGCTAAAGCATGTTCATCAGTTCATCTCATGAAGTTTATAGGCAACTCATACTCAATGCACAACAACATGAGGAAAATCAATCATGAACATGCATAACATAAGGAAATCATGGAAACACATAAAACACATGACTCCAAAACACAGGACAAACCAAGAGGAACTCATTACCTCAAGCTAGAGTAGGAGTAGAAGGAAAAAGATGAGGATATCGGGACATCATCTCGGCCTCAGCCTCCCAAGTAGCACCCTCAACTTAATGATTCTTCTACAATACTTTCACGGAAGAAACTTCCTTGTTTCTCAACTTCTTGACTTGCCGGTCTAAAATCTCAATCGGAACTTCCTCATAAGAAAGACTTTCATCAACTCCCAACCCTTCTAAGGGAACTATGGATGTTAGCTCACCAACACATTTCTTCAACATAGAGATATGGAAACCCGGATGCACCGATGCCAACTCATTTGGTAAATCTAACTCGTAAGCAACCTTACCAACACACCTCAAAATCTGATATAGGCCTACATATCGGGGACTAAGCTTCCCTTTTTTACCGAACCTCATTACACCCTTCATCGGTGAGATTTTCAAGTAAACTCAATCATGAACATCAAACTCAAGATCTCTCCTTCTCACATCGGCATATGAATTTTGCCGACTTGGAGCCCTTTTCAACCTATCTTTAATAAGACAAACTTTCTTAATGGCCTCATGTATCAATTCGGGACCTATTAGGGCAACTTCACCCACCTCAAACCAAACTATAGGATATCTACACCTCCTACCATAAAGAGCCTCAAATGGAGTCATATCAATACTAGAGTGATAGATATTGTTATAAGTAAACTCAATCAATGACAAATGGCCATCCCAATTACCCTTAAAATCAATCACACAAGCCCTTAACATATCTTCCAAGGTTTGGATAGTACGCTCCGCTTGCCCATCGGTTTGGGGATGAAAGGTCGTACTAAGCTTAACACGAGTACCAAGAACCTTTTGGAATGACTTCCAATACTGAGAAGTGAATTGGGTACCACAATCGGAAATAATGGACAAAGGCACTCCATGCAACTTTACCATTTC
>JAJONR010001779.1:0-97857 GCA_029582245.1 Solanum etuberosum | reverse complement strand
TTTCATAGATTGTCAAATCATAGGGGGTGTAAAATGACCAGTTTTTTATGCCTCCAGATAGCTGGTCATCTTTGAACTTGGAGCATGTTTGGATTGATTTAAAAAAAAGTGGCTTTAAGACAAAAAAATAAAAAGTCAAATTTAAATGATTTTTAAATTAAAAAAAGGGAGAAAAGGGATAAATATACCCCTAAATTATAATAAATGGTATATAAATACTTTTTGGACACTAATATCCTTACCGTCCAAATTTTAGGACGTATATAACTTTTCTACTAATGGCGGGACACGTGTCGCAATCTAAAACACCTGCCCAAAATCCATCCTGATTTATTGAAAAACCCACCCGAATTTATTAAAACCCACACACAAATTATAACCCAAAACCGTCTACATTTTGATTCTCAATTCCATTATAAACAGACCCACATGATTTTTTGTTAGCAAATGCAATTTCATAAACCCATTTTGATCCTCAATTAATTATAAACAGACCCGGATGAATTTTTGTTAGCAAATGCCAGATGAATTTTGGTTATATTTAGCTTTTAAAAAATAATTTATGACACTCCACTATAAACACTTATTTTCTCCTAAAACTTTGGCAGCAACAGCTGATCCAGTTGAATACTACGTCAAATTCTTTGACCTCCATTATAAAATAATTTTATAAAAGTTGCGGTTGTGGTTGAGAAGAAAGAATTCTTTGACCTTCACTATAAATTCTTTTAAAAGCTAAATATAATAGTCACATTTTTAGCATTACTAGGAATTTCATTGAATACTACGTCGAATTCTTTCTTCTCCTCAACAACAACTGGAGCATCTGTTGCTGCTCCACCAGGGGTGTTGATGACGGCGGCGGAAGCGAAGATGCGTCTGAAACTCCAAGCTTGACTACCTTCTCCGATGCTTCAATGGTGGCATGAAGGCGGACGAAAGTTTCTTGGTAGTGGCGGAGTTTGGGAGTGCGAATGGGGAGTTCTAGGGTTTTGGTGGGGAAGAAAATTGAAGCTTTTTAATTTGGGTTTGGTGGAGAAGATGATAAGTGTTTAGAGAAGTTTTGGGTTATAATTTGGGTGGGCTTTTTAATTAATTCGGGCGGGTCTTTTATTTATTGGTTGAAATTTAAGAAATTTTGGATTGCCGTTTTAGATTGCGACATGTGTCCCGCCGTTAGTAGAAAGGTTATATACGTCCTAAAATTTGCACGGTAAGGACATCAGTGTCCAAAAAGTATAACGAAGGATATTTAGATACCATTTACGATAGTTTTGGAGATATATTTGTCATTTTTCCCATTAAAAAAATAAAAAGTAGGGAAACTTACTTTTGATTTTTAACTTATTTTAAATTATTTTTTTGTCAAATATTTACAAATGCTAAAAGTGGGTTTGACCAACTTTTAAGTCAATCCAAATAGATTCTTAGAGTCCGTTTGGTTTGGCTTAAAAAAAAAAAAAATTAAGTCAAAAATAAAAAGTTAAAAGTTAAATGACTTTTAAGTCAAAAGTAGAGGGAGATCTATTTTTGATTTTTAAGTCATTTTCAACTTATTTTAAGTTATTTTTATCTTTGTCAAACACTTTCTAACTTATTTTAAGTCGTTTTTTATTTATCTTAAGTTATTTTTATATTTATCAAATACTTTCAAAAATAAAAAACTGACTCAAAAGTAGATTTGACTAACTTTTAAGTCAATCCAAACACATTGTTAGCCTTTTCCTTTTCTAACTAATGAGATGGACACGATCCTATATCTAATTGATCTCTATTCACCACCAAGGAATGTGGTGGTTAGAAGGTGGTGGGATGGATTGTCCCCCTTAATAGAGGCTTCTGATTCAAGTTCTGCGAATAAAAAATTATTGATGGAGAACACTTTTCTTTTTAATGGTTTAGCAATGCAAATTTGAATAAATTGGGCCAATGTTTTTCTCGATATTAAATGATTAAACTAAAAAAAATCAGTCTATATTTGAAACAAACTCGATTCCAACACAAGCATTATTATATAAATTTATCGTTGAATACAAGTTACAACTATAATACGCACAACAAAGTAAGAACGCACTAATTAAGGAGAGATTAACCTAGAAAAAGATAACTAGAAGGGGATGAGATACTAGAACAGAGAAAGGGGATGAGAGATAACTGACATCCAAAACTTCAACATAATTGCATAACCATTCTTCTAACTTCTAGTCTTTTTAATAAATGTTTATTGGGCCTGGATCCCAAGTAAAGGTCTCTAATAGCCCATAGGCCCTTACAGAGTCAGCTTGGTTCACAACAATACTCTCGCCCTCAAAAAGAACCTTGTCCTCAAGGTTCAAGTCTATGAAATTCATCCAAAACTCTATCAATTATCTGACAACTAACAATTTCCACACACTGCAATGTCACGAGTCCTCCATCGAGCAATAAATTTGGCCAAAGAAAATGATCTAGATGGTCTGATGCGAAGTGCAGCTTTATGTTGTCTTTGGAGAGTATTAAGGAAATTGGCATTACTTCCATTGCCTCTTGAACATCTTGTCCAACTTTAACTAGAACCATAACACCTCTAAAATGGCAAATGTCTCTGCAACATACTCCTCTAGGTTGATATTTGTAGGATAATGCCTGGAAAGGTGGATTTGTGCGAAATTTCACTAGTACTAAAGGCAACCCTTGGTTCAATTGATTATAGTGCTTGATAACACCATGAACAGTGGCAGAGATATAATCGAGGACAAAATTAAGATGCAATCCCACTTCATCAGTTATAAAAAAAAGAAGCAGTATTTAATTAGCTGGCCGACCAGTGAAGTTGTTTGGATATAAAAATCAATTAGACAAAAAGCTGGCACCACCTGTGGCATAAGATGAGTAAATTTATAACTTTCAGCTGCCACAGAAACTAATGTATTCATCCTCTTAGCTACTCCAGCAATCTGGTATTCTTTAAAAATAACAGTCCAACTAAAATTGGGATCTCCAATTAACGGTCTTGCGACTTTGTGGCCACAACCAATGACACAAGACCACCGAAAACTGCCGTCCGAACATCCTTGTTGTACTAATGTTTAATAGTTACCTCGTCCATTACAAACAGTCCCAAGTGATCAAGGAGCTCACAATCATTGTACTCTCGTCCAGCAACTACCACCTTCCAATACTTCGCAACGGTTATTGCTTTTATGAGCTTAGCATCATCAACAAAAGTGTTCATGGAATGATCATTGTGCACACTGAAAGCAGACAACGACAAACTAGTGGGCTCTTGTGGTGGATGTGTCTCATAGGATAAGGTACGAACATGTTGTCCACCTTCTCGACTTAAATGGGCATGACCATACTGAGGCGATTGAGAGAGGACTTTGTTTGGAAATGACATTGCTTCATCCTTAGTAGTGTTATTAGACATATATGGATCTGTCACCATTTGATCATACACACTAGCTAAGCACGGAAGAAATCATTAGCCATGGCCTATTGTCCATTTCTTCAAAAGTGTTCCTATTATTACCAACAAAGGTATTGTCCGAAAAATCTACATCATTACACTTGTCGGGCATTTTATCGAACATGTGGACTACCTCATAATTTCCAGTAAAGATATCGTATTGATAAGACTGAGGCGAGGATGAATTAGTAATATTACCCCACGATGGAATAGCCTCCTGATAATACTCCACTGTCCTACTATTCTTGTTCTTGGGAATGGATAAGAAGCCACGACGTGTGTCTCTAGTACAGGAGTGAAAACGAATCATCAATTTGTCCACAAAATGGTCCCAACCAGCGAGTTGTTTGTTGCAAAATAACCATCGATACCATTCCAACGCTTCACCATCAAAATAGAATGGAGCCACATTAAGCTTCTGATCTTCCTCAATTTTATAGCTATTAAAATAATGCTCTGCTTGAACTATCCAAGCCTCCGGATTCTCGCCTCGAAACTGCCATAATTTGACGTCCATAACCATGTCTTTGGGTTCAAAAGAGGTCGTATCCTTTTCCCCCAAAACCTCCAGCAACATCGAACGACATTCAGCCAGATCTTTAGAGATAGAATCCTTCATTTCTTGTATTGAATCACCAACGAAAGCCTTGACTACTTTTTGGTCCTCCATTAGAGAGACCTCGGGATGAAAGCACCAATGAAACAAACTTGATTTCAACACAAGCACTATTATATATATTTATCGTTGAATATAAGTTATAACTATAATAGGCACAACAAAGTAAGAACGCACTAACTAAGGAGAGATTAACCTAGAAAAATATAACTAGAAGGGGATGAGATACTAGATCAGAGAAAGGGGATGAGAGATAACTCTAGTCCTTTTAACAAATGCTTATTGGGCCTGGATCCCAAGTAAAGATCTCTAATAGCCCATAGGCTTTTACAGAGTCAGCTTGGTTCACAACAATATTTGTGAAAGGGTACTTAAAATCAGAAGCATAAACTCCCATGCAAAACCCGTTATTGACTTCCTAAAACCTAACCAATGGCCAACGAATCGCCTCCGATGATTGGTCAGCCTATTGCATTAGAATCTACCTCTTAAAATCTCAATGCCCACCATAATAAATAAAAAATATATATATATTACTTCTTGTTATTTCTTTTATCTTTGCATAGAAGAGTTTTTAATTATTTAAAATACTAGACAGAATGCAAATTTTACTGTAGTAATTAGGATTTGGAAATGTAAAAATTGGATGAATAAAGGCTCTATTATATTGTAAGAGTGCAAATAAAAAAGAGTAATTTTAGGTTTAGCAAACATAAAAATCATATTTGTATGTTATAGCTATAGTTTGCATAATTGCGCTCCATATGTTTGCTATGGCTATTAATATGTATATTTCGGTATACTTATATAAAAGAATCAATTGTATAATCTGTGTTTGTATAAAGTGAGAAAGAGAGAAAGGCAAAAGAGAACTGGGCAGGGGAATATCTGTATTTGTATTGTATAATTATATGTTTATAGGACGAAAATATATGTATTTGTATTTGTATATATAGTTTTCTCTCGCTTTATACAAACACAAATGTTATTTATACATTTGTGTTTGTATAAACTGAGAGAGGCGAGTGAGAGTGGCGAGCGAGATCTGGGAGAGTGGCGAGCGAGATTCTCTGGGGAGAGAGGCGAACGAAAAGATATGTATATATACCGTTTTCTCTCGCTTTATACAAATACAAACATAATTTATACATTTTTGTTTGTATAAAGTGAGAGAGGCGAGAGAGACTGTCGAGCGAGATCAGGAGAGTGGCGAGCGAGAAATCTGGAGAGAGAGGCGAATGGCAAAGTGTTTGCTACGGATTAGAATTAAATGAAACTATGGTTATAGTATTTAATATTAATTAATAGTTTGCTATTTTATACAATTTTCTCAATAAAAAATAATTATTTATGGTATTTAATTTATTTTGCTACATGTTAAGCTTGGGTGAGGAATTGACACAAATAGACAATTGCTACATATAATTGGCAACATTTAGCTCAACATTAATTAGCATTGACAGACTGAAATTTGTTGTGCAACACAACTATTTTTGTGTTGATATATATTGGCATGTTTAATTGTTTGCTAATGTTGAGAAATAAGTGGAGAAGTTGAGTTAGAATGTTGGTCATAGCTTATTAATTTGTTGGCTATAACTCTTGCTACCGTGAGAATCTTAGAGTCAGAATATTGGATGAGAAGGATTAGGAGAGAGAGGAGTTTGATTTGGAGCGAAAGAGTAAAGTATGGAGAAAATTAAATATAAGATTCTATTTTAGGCTATTTTTGAGGAGTAGTGTATTTGATTTCAAATCTGTACATAATTACAGAAAAATCTCACTAAATTAATAGAGGTGGGACCATGAAATATTATTATTTTGTAGATGAATTATTTAATCGATAAATTAATATTTATTAATTTAAAGAATGTTTCGACACCACAAAATTCGTTCGGGGATGAAATTTCAGAGAATTTGAATGAATCCACTTGTGAAAATATCATTCATGAACTTGAGATCATGATTAATAATCTCTGTTATTGCAATAAAATGGACATTAATAACCCTGTTAGATGGGTGAAAATGATACATGTTCAGAGGTCTAGAGGTTAGAAGAAATTGTGGATACCATTGGAAAAACATTGTTGATAATAAAGTTGAAGATGATACAATACCTTTGGAACCAGTTACGTGTAAGGAAACACTTATCACATCTAGAACTCTTTACAATTTTATAGTTAGTTCGAAAAGACAACACCGAAACTTTTGGATGCAATAAGAAAAGTTAGAGTTGAGCTTCAACTAGATTTAAATTTTAACAAAAAAAAGATTACAATAGAATCATATTTCACTAAATTGTCTTAGAGATATTTGTAATTTTATAGAAGTATTAATTTATAATATTAATGGGACCATATATTTATATGGGGGTCTTTTGAAAATATATTATCTTATTATTTTATCGAAATGTGTTATTTTTTCCATTGGCCCAAGTCGGGACAGGAGAAAAATATTATCTTAGAGAGATTGTTAATTAACCGAGTATTAATTTAGTTAGGTTTTACTGTAATAAATAATGGGATAATAAGTAATTATTTAAAAGTATAGATTAGATTAGTAGATAAAATATGAATGTATTTCTAATTAGGTAGTTTAGCCAATAAAAAAATTGGCACATATTAGCCCAAAAGTAATATACCGATTTTTTTATTTTAAATAATAAAAGATATTTAACACCATATCTCTTCTAACTTCCAATCATTTCTCCTTAAAATTAGCAAAAGATTATTTAGAATTATCTCTCTCCTTTCAAATTATTATTTTAAAAATTAATAAAAGATATTTAATACCATCTCTCTTCTAACTTCCAACCAATTCTACTTAAAACTAGCAAAATATTATTTAGAATTATCTCTCTCCTTTCAAAATTTTTTTACAATAATAAAATATATTTAATATCATCTCTCTTCTAACTTCCAACCAATTATACTTAAAACTAGCAAAATATTATTTAGAATTATCGCTCTCCTTAAAATTAGCAAAAAATATTTGATTAAGACTATTCTTCTATCAAAAAAATTAGCAAAAAATATTTAATTATGACTATTCTTCTATCAAAAAAATTAGCAAAAAATATTTGATTATGACTATTCTTCTTTCAAAGGCTATTCGTACGAGTCCACTATTTATGAATTATTTTTCTTTTGCTAGATTTTATGGTGAGAAACTCAATTTGTAATCACTTAACAAATTTGTATACATTTGTTTGCATTATTCATTGATATGTATTCATCTAATAGATTGGTATATATTTGTATTGGATTCATTCGTTCGTATTCATAATAAATTGGTATACATATATTTGCATTAATATCTTTCAAATTTTATATAAGTATACAGTTGTATAGGATACATTCGTCTGTATTCATTAATAAATTGGTAGCACGCCCCGAGGCTACCCCCTTGATGTAAACACGGGACCTAGGATCACGAGTGACCCTAAGCTAACCCTGAAGCTGGCATACCATAAGCATACTAAAACAATCTGAATAAAGAGATACTGTGCGGAAGCTAAAACAGTGGTAACTGAAAGTGGGGAATACCCAATACTGATCTGAAAATATGAAAGGTACTAAGAGTTCAATAACAATTGAAAGATCAAACTCAAATCTAAAGCTGAATCTAATACTATGTCTGAAAAAACCTCTACTGACTAGAATTGTTAGGACATGCCCCCAGCTAACTCTAGCAAAACTGAAATTGAAATGAAAGACTGAATACGAAAATAAACATGTCTATTATCCTCAAAGTATGAGGACTCACCACTGAAGCTGCTGAAGTGCGATCGAGAATCGATTTAAGCGCGATCTGGATGCTGAGTACCTGAACCTACATCATGAAATGATGTAGCGCAGAGTATGCTTCAGTACTTGGAATGTACTGAGCATGCAGGATATAGAATATAGCTGAACAAAATACATCAACTGGACAAAGCATATTGAGTAATGATATAATCTGAACTGAATATAAATGCTGAAATATACTGAAGACTGAGGTAAATGCAATGACCAAGTACTAATCCTGAACATGACATACTGAAACCGAATGCTGAGGTATAACTGAAAATCTGGTCAAATGCACTAAATTCTGACTGTGGGAGCTACTATTAACCGACATAAAACCACGTGAGCTAAATGTGGAGTCTGATGTATACGCCCCATCGAGAGGACCCAATATACCTTGCTATGGGTATAAAGGCATGACTGGTGTGATCACTAAATCTGATGCCCACAGAGGGGACTTATAAACCTACGGGGCCATGTAGTTCTGGGACTATGAGGGTACGCTGAACCCTAGTCCAACTCGGTAATAAGCCTACTCCCAACTAGAAATGTGTATAAACAACATAACTAAAATACTGGATAGCTCAATATTTTGACATGCTAACTGAGAATGCAACATTTAAGTACTAATAATGAAACATTCGAAATTTGAGGCATGTAAATCTATTTATATGACCTAGCTAGTGTAATTCATGAACTAAATGAATCTACACGACTAGGGTTCTGAGTTTAATGCAAGGAACTAAGCAACAATGTCACGAAAATATGATAATTTGATTAAGGACACTATAAAAGCTAAATCACAACAATTATCTAAAGTTCTAGAAACCCTAGGTCTAAACAATATATATAGGGAATCAAGAATCTGACTGAATTCTAGGGACCTAGTGGAAGAAAGGAATCCACTAGTGAAATCCCGCATACCTGGTGACGAAATTCACGGAGAAATCTTTCGATCTCAGGGTTGGAACTGAAGAAAACTTGTTGCATTCTTGGAGAGGGCTTGGTCGACTGTTTCTTCTCCTTTTGCTCTAGTTTTGGTGAATTTTGGAGAATGAATCGATTGGGGTAGGTTCTGATTAGAATACTAGGCTTAAACTGAGTAAAACGACGTAGTTTAGGGGTTAAACGACGTAGTTTAGGTGCCCAACGCATAGGGAAAAAGACGAAAACGACCCTAACTTAAAAACTGTTGGGGCCAACGACGGGCCTGACCGACGAACTGTAGGTCGACTGACGGTCCGTCTTGTCAGCCGTCGTTTGGCATCTGGGAGCTGAAAATTGAGGGTTTGAACCACGGCCCTGGACCACAGACTGTGGTCCCACCTACGGTCCGTAGGCCCTGGCGTGGTTCTGGACTCTTTCTAAAATATCCGGGTGGAGTCGAGGTAGCCAACCACGGACCCCACCTACGGTCCGTGGTTCAACCTACAATCCGTAGGTGGTCCTCGTTGGTGGCACTTGCAACTTCTGAAAATCTGTAATTTGGTCTTTTTCGAATACGGGGTGTTATAATTGGTATACGTTTGTTTGCATTAGTATCTTTCTAATTTTATATAGGTATACATTTGTTTGCATTACTATCAACGAAATTCATTAACAAATTTAGATAATTTTACATTTATATGTTGGTTTATATTCATTAACAATTTTAGATACATTTGTTTGAGACAAAATGAATATTCATTATCAAATCCAATCAACAAAATTCAATATTATACAAAATTGTCATAAATTAATTAATTAATTATTTATCAAAAATTAAGAAACTTCAATTCCAAAAATCGCGAAACCTTAATATATTTGGGGGAAGAAAACACTGCCAAGATTATAAGAATTTTAGAGAGACAAAAAAGGGAGACAAAAAAGGAAAAACATATTTAATTCGATTACCATTGAAAATTGTAAAAAAAAAAAAACTTGCATCCAACTATAAGATTGAAAATATAGAAATTCTCAAAAAAAAATTGAAAAAAAGCACAAACAATCAATATAAAAATTGATATGGTGTGATTGGAGTTACTTATTGTGAATAGTTATTGTAATTAATCTCTAATGGAGATATTTGAGGGAAGAAGATAGAAATCTTAAAACTTGAAATAGTGAGAAAGAAAAAGAAAAAAGGGGGGAGTTAAAAAAATACCGTGATTTTTTAATTTATACTGTTTTGGATCTAGCAAAAACAATTGACAAACAATAAGGAGAGAAAAAAAAAAAGCACAATAAAGTAAACGTGTCTAGAAATAGAGTGAGAAAATTAAAAAAAATCACTTTTCAAGAAAAAAATATGGCTATTTAATGTCAAATAAATATTTTTAAAAATACCAAAAAAATAAAAATAGGTTATTTATTGCCAATTAAGTCTATAGATTGTCATGATGTGCCATTTTTTCTGGAAAGATCTTCTTGGAAAAATTATAAATGACCTCGTACTTTTGTTAAGCTAAGAAAATTAGAATATATCTTCGTACTATTAGAATAGGTTTAAATATACCATCGTTATACTTTCGATCTAACTATACCCTTCCCCTTATACTTTTGGTTCAAATTACCCCTCCCATTATACTTTGGTACAAATTTATCCTTAATTTTGACGGAGCAACACGTGTCAAGCTCAAAATTAAATAACCCACCCAAGCTCGACCCGACATATTTTCTTTTGTTTTCATCTTCTTCTTCTTTCACTTCTCAAAACCCAAAGCTCTTAGGATCTTAGAAGAGTTAGAAGTTCTTTTGATCATTATTCCACATAGTTCTTTAGTGGACTTGTTAATTTTCATGTTCTGTTGTTAAAATTTATTTTTGAGTTGTTTGTCTCTTTGGTCTAATTGTTTCCAAACATGTTGAACAGAAAATTAAGTGTGTGCGGTTCTATGACTTAGTTCAGTAATTCTGAACAAAATGTATCATTTGAGATGTCTGAAACAGAAAATTTTGATGGGTTTGTTAATCATCTTCAGCGAAGTCAGTCTTCTGCCTCGCAAGGCTTTAGTCTACAACTTGCCTCTCCATCTCAATGGGTATCGTTCGCATTTCCCAAACCATTTCTTGTTATCTCAGAGTACCCAAACAGTTTGGCCTCCGCACTCTCATGATGTTGAGGCGGGCATTGAAAAGAGAAAGAAGAAGATGATAAAAAGAAAATAAAATATGACGGGTCTGGTTAGATGGGTGGGTTACTAAAAACAAATTGGGTATTTAAAATTGAGGTGGGTTATTTGATTTTGATCTTGACACGTGTCGCTCCGTCAAAATTAAGTATAAGTTTGTAGCAAAGTATAATGAAAAGGTATATTTAAACTGAAAGTATAGCAAGAGGGGTGTATTTGGACCGAAAGTATAACGAGAGGTATATTTAAACCAATTCCAATAGTACATGGGTATATTTAACCCTTTTCCAAAAAATAAAATATGTATTGCTTGTTGTATATTCTTTTATGTTCGCATAGAAGAATTTTTTATTGTTTAAAATACTATAAAAGAATGTGAAATTTACTGTAATAATTAGGATTTGAAAATGTAAAAATTGAATGAATAAATGATCTATTATATTGGAAGAGTGCAAATAAAAAGTAATTTTTATGGTATTTAATTTCTTTTACTACATGTTAACCTTGCGCGACTCTTTGAAAAATCTTCTTGAAAAAATTATAAATGACCTATGATGTGACACCATCACAAGAGAAAAAAAAATTAATCAACAAATTATATATTCTCACCAACTACCTTTCAATCCGCAACAGGAACGCCACACTCAAACGGTGCTTCACCTTCAACCATCCTAAACAACCATTTTCCCACTTCATTCCTTTTACACTTAATGTGGTTCTTCAAAAACATTGTGATTGTTTACCCGGACGCCATCGTCTTACAAATTGAAGCACAAAATATTGTGTTTCTCCAAAATAATTCATGTTCTCAATGTATCTCCCTTTTCCTACTCACCAACTTTCATTCCCTTCCTGTATTATACCATAAAAATCCCCTTCAATCAAATCTCGAAGTTCTCAATTGCTGACTTTGAAGTTGTGCTCAACACCGCCCCAAATACATCAATATCTAGGTATGATACTTATTCAAATTCCTCCGGTCACGCCCCAAAATAGGGGACGTATCTGGCACTCGATATCCTATTTGATCGAGTTACCCAATAACACATACTAGCTAACCAAACTGTGAGACAAAAAGATTGGGCAGCACAACCTCTGAAAAGTGGAGCCTGGACCCTGAAGGTCATGAACTGAATGAGAATAAACCATAGAAACAATGGTAGACCAGCCAAAAAAATGAAGACGTACTAGCTAGCCGACGAGGCCGCAACTGAAGACATACCTACTTACACACACATATATATATATACATGCCAAGTCTATGGGCTGGAGATTGAAACTTATAAAAGAAAACCCAGAAAATTGTGTCCACAATAGCCTCTACGAGTGATATAAGCACTGTCGGGACAAGGCCTCGACTATACCCAAACTGTACAACAAAAGTAAACATCCTCTGATAGCCCCAGGATAAAATGGAGCTTACTAACTCACAGTTGAACCTGAATCCTAGCGGATGGGTCGATTAGAATCCCTGCCTGAACCTGCTCGCACGAAACAAAAAGCAGCGTCCCCAGGCAATGGGACATCAGTACGAATAAAAATGTACTGGTATGTAAAGCGGAAATTAGAATCATAAATAGTTACTGTAAAAAGGTAAATAGAGATACCACCTGAAACTGAAACTCAAATAATCTCTATGGCTGACATTTGGCCTCCTACTATTTAAATATGCATGGTATGCTTGTATAATAGTATGTCGTGAATATCTATATATGTATATATGTGCAAATTCATGACATACCCAACCAAATGCTAGCAATGGTGGTGCTTCCCGGTAGCAAACCGGCATCATATTCGCCAACTTGTTGCCATCGGTGTCTCATACGTATAAATATAGGCAGTAGGCCCTATACCTCTCGATTATACCTCGGGAGTAGAATGCATAGAATGTTATGTCATGGATTTATAACACATGAATGTTACCGTTGTCATGTTGCCAATCTTGTCCCGTTTGTACTCTTGTTCTCATAACCCCGTAATCACTTTCGTATGACATGTAACCATCTCATGGAACCCCATATGTTCTTCCGAATAATCTTGAAAACTTAACTCGACTTTTAGAAAGATAACCTAACCTTGAAGATGTTCATGACAAGTTTAAGGTGATTTACTTAGTTTCTATACTTGGGTACTAGATAATTTAATAAAGAAGTATTTCAAAAAATCAAGTGTTCTAATAGTTTAAACATTTAAGTTATATTTGAGAGTGTTGAAAATCGTGTGTTACTTTAAAGATTTTTCATAATAAACTTTAGTGGGGAAAGAGGGCTGGTTACAAATAATAAAGGTTTCCCGTAATATTTTAAGTCGCATCACCCAAAGAAGAATAAGAATTCATACATGCGGACACATAATCAAGGAACACGATAAAATGACATGTAGATGTCGAATACTCTATTTATCCGAACGAGTGGAATATCAAAATAATAGAATCATAAAAATAATTCAGCTGAGATCCCAGTGCCTTTCACAGAAGGTCTTTCTAGTGAGAGAATAGCAAAATATCACATTCGGCGTTTTAAAAATTTCCCAGGAGTGGTGCTAAAATGAAGGACAGAGCTTAGCCTTAACATACATTTCCAATGAACGCCCGAATGCCCAGAGTATCTTCACGAAAGTTATTCCTTACGTCCTAAGCTTCACAAACACTATATATACACACAGTTGGTACGCACCTATACACAATTCATAATTATGCTTAAATCGGTAGATTTGCCATATGGCCCCAACTTGACGAAACTTCCGTAGAACTTCATAAAAACAATCATAAAAGAGTCTCGAGATGATTACCTTAAAAAACCAAGTGTAAACCTTGAAGAAACACCAATAACTACCAATTTATATCTTCAAAAACTAGCTCCAAACCAGCTAATAGAAGGGGAAAACGATTTCCACGTGTAGAGATCACATTTCTAGGCACGGGGGTAACTTTTAATGGTAGAAATCATCAAAAACTAGCCTTCATAATGCAAGAACTCCATTAGAACCCTCTCTTCAGCTTTCTTTCTGGTTAGGGAGTGAAAATAAATATTTTAATGGCTTAAATCGTCGAGTAAGCCGACATACCAAATTTTTGACCCAACCTGGTTCGCGACCCGGATTCTGCCCAGGCTGTCCGCAGTAAAACCTTCATCACTTTTTACTCCGATGTCGGTTGGATATGGGATTTTATGCGTTGAAAACTAGACTCGTAGGCCTTCGATTTGATAGGTCATGGGCTTTCTAACTCTTTATATATTGGGAGAAAACATCCAAGACATTTGACCTAAAGTTAAGAAATTTTTTATTAGAGAAACTTCGATAACTTTTGCCGACCTTAGTTTCGCTAATTCTCTTGACTTCAAAACTTAACATACGACTATTATTCTATTATAATACCTCATAACACATTATTCTTAGAATGTTAGACACTCATAGGCTTATCCCCAAGGTATGGGATAATTTAAACCTTTCAAACGGGCGAAGTGTTACGTGAGCCATTTCTTTAATCCCGAACTTTGTTTGAGGGGTCCCTTTGACCTAAAACTTTAGTTTGGTTCCTTGATATTGCCACCCATTTTCAATCTTAATCTCCAATGTGCTATACCAAGTCATATACACCTCATATAACAACGCCATATTATGCCACATATATTATGCAAGAATAGAGAAAAAAAGTATGGGATCTCACATCCCCCCCCCCTTATGAAAATTCGCCCGTGAATGGATCTAGACAATTACTTGGTTAACTTTTTTTCCATAGCACTTTATTTGTGAGTCTATATTTGTTACAGTCGCAAACCTAAAGTCAAATTTTGAAAATTCTAACTACTAAGCTTCGTACAACTATCTCATAAGAAGACATATAAATTGCACTTTCAAGTTACTTAAAATCCAATTAAGTCATTGTGAAGGAATAATTGTCAATTATCGAAATGTGACTCATCTTAAGTCGTAAACAATTGGGGGTACTCCTTCCTCATTTCCTCTTCCGCTTCCCAAGTCATTTACTCGACGTTGTTATTTCTTCACAACGCTTTCACCGAAGCTACTTCTTTAGTTCGAAGCTTTCTTACTTGCCAATCTGAAATAGCTATTGGTACCTCTGCATAAGATAAATCTTCAGCAATGTGAATATTCTTAATTGGCATAATACGTGAAGGATCTCCAATGCACTTCCGCAACATAGATACATGAAATATTGGATGGACTGCTTCCAATTTTGAAGGCAAATCAAGTTCGTATTCCACCATACCGATCTTTTGAATAATCTTATACGGTCCAACATACCTAGGAATAAGCTTCCCTTTCATTCCGAATTGCATGACGCCCTTCATAGGCAATACTTTAGGAAAACCAAATCTCCTACATCAAACTCTAAGTTCCGTCGTCGAACATCTGCATAAGACTTCTGCCGACACTCTGTTGTATGAAGCCGATCTCTAATAAGATTAAAATTTTCAATCGCTTGTTGGACTAGATTGGGACCTAGCGACTCTGCTTTCCCGAGCTCAAACCAATCGATCGGTGACCTACACTTCCGCCCGTATAGTGCTTCGTAAGGGGCCATCTGAATACTAGCTTGAAAGTTGTTATTATAAGCGAACTCAATAAGAGGTAGATGTTCATCCCAACTTCCTTTTAAATCCAGTACACAAGCATGTAACATATCCTCAACAGTCTGAATAGTACATTCTGCCTGTCCATCAGTTTGTGGATGAAAAGCGGTGCTAAGATTTACCTGAGTGCCTAGACCTTTCTGAAATGATCTCCAAAAATGTGTTGTAAACTGATCCCCTTGATATGAGATAATAGATAATGGAACTCCATGAAGGCGAACAATCTCCAAAATGTAAAGACTGGCATAATCTTTGGCTGAATATGTAGTCCTAACTGGCAAGAAATGAGTAGATTTCGTATGCCTATCGATAATTACCCAAATGGAATCATACCTCCGTTGAGTGAAAGGCAAACCAGATCATGTCCCATTTCCATAACGGAAGTTCAATGTATTGAGTTAGGCCTCCAGGCCTCTGATGTTCTGTTTTAACTTGTTGACAGTTGGGACATTCAGCTACTAACTCCACAATATCTTTTTTTCATTTCATTCCACCAATAGATCTGTCGAAGGTCCCGATACATCTTCATCGCTCCCGGGTGAGCTGCATATCTAGAATATTGGGCCTCTAAAATAATCTTTTTACGGAGCTCTCCAATTGCCGGTACACATAAGCGACCATGGTATCTAAGGGCTCCATCTCCAGTTAGATCAAATATAGCTTGTTGTTGTTGTGGAATTCTTTCCCTCGATTTCCTAAGCTCAGGATCTTCATGTTGCCGCCTTTTCACTTCAGTCATAAAGGAAGATTCTGCCATATTCTGAACGACAACACCTCTACCCCCTGCATCTACCAAGCGCACCAGAAAATTAGCTAGCTGGCATAGGTCTTTTGTAATTCCAGCCATATGAGCTTCAACATGACTTAGACTACCCATGGACTTCTGACTAAGCGCATCAGCAACAACATTAGCTTTGTCGGGATGATATAAAATGTCAACATCATAGTCTTTTAACAATTCTAAACATATCCTTTGTCGTAGGTTCAACCCCCTCTACTTAAGTAAATACTGAAGGCTCTGGTGGTTGGTGAAAATATCAATATGAACCCCGTATAGATAATGCCGCCAACTCAAGATCGTGTGTAGGATAATTCTGCTCGTGTTTCTGCAATTGTCTAGAGGCGTATACGATAACCTTACCATGCTTCATAAGAACACAACCTAGGCTAATTCTTGAGGCATCACAATAAACAACATAACCCTCATTGCCATCTGGAAGAGTTAGGATAGGTGATGTGGTAAGCCTTTTTTTTAGTTCTTGAAAGCTCTGTTTGCATGCCTCGGTCCACTGAAACTTAGTTGCCTTATGTGTCAATTTTATCAGTGGTGCGGAGATGGAAGAGAATCCCTCCACAAACCTTCGATAATATCCTTCCAAGCCTAAAAAACTACGAACCTCTGTTGGATTTAAGGGCCTCGACCAAGTCATCACTGCTTCAATCTTTTGTCCATCAACCTTGATACCATCACTTGTGATAACTTGACCAAGAAAAGCTACAGAAGTTAGCCAAAAATCACATTTAGAGAATTTAGCATATAACCTGCAATCTTGGAGAGTCTGCAATACAACTCGTAAGTGGTCTGCATACTCAGCTTCTGACCCTGAATATATCAAAATATCATCAATAAACACAATCACAAATTCATCCAAGAAGGGTTTGAAGGCCCGATTCATAAGATCCATAAAGGCTGCTTGGGCATTTGTAAGCCCGAAAGACATAACAAGGAATTCAAAATGGCCATACCTCATCCTAAATGCTGTTTTGGGGATATCAACTTCCCTGACTCGCAGTTGATGGTAACCGGGCAACAAGTCGATCTTGGAAAAACATTTAACACCTTGTAACTGGCCAAACAAGTCATCAATCCATGGAAGAGGATATTTTTTCTTAATAGTGACTTTATTTAGTTGTCTATAGTCAATACACATCCGTAAGGAGCCATCTTTCTTTCGAACAAAGAGCATTGGAGCACCCCATGGGGAAGTACTTGTCCTGATAAAGCCTTTATCAAGCAAGTCCTTCAGTTGTTCCTTCAATTCTCTTAGCTCTGCAGGGGCCATGATATAGGGAGAAATCGATATAGGCTACGTATCAGGAAGCAAGTCTATAGCAAAATCAATTTCCCTTTCTGGGGGAATTCCTGGAAGATCACCAAGGAATACCATTGGAAATTCATTAATGATAGGAATTGACTGAAGAGTCGTGGGCTCCTTATCAGTATCCTTTACATGAACCATGTGGTATATAAAACCTTTAGCAATCAACTTTCGATCCCTAAGGTATGAAATAAACTTACCCTTGGGTGTGGCTGCATTACCCTTCCACTCAAGGACTGGCTCACCTGGAAAGTAAAATCTGACTATCTTTGCACGACAATCAATATTAGCATAGCAAGCTGCCAACCAATCCATACCCATGATAATATCAAAATCTAGCATAATCAACTCAACAAAATTAACGGAGGTTGGACGATCATTAATTAACGCCGTATAACCTCGATTGACATGACTAGCTAAAATAGAGTCGCCAATCGGTGTAGACACCTCAACTGGTTGTGTCAACAACTCAGATTTCATGTCAAGCTTACTAGCAATAAATAGAGTAATATATGAAAATGTAGAGCCAGGGTCTTTCAATGCGTAAAAAACTTGAGAAGATATCATCAATATACATGTGACAATGTCAGGGGATGCCTCTGAATCCTGTCGGCCTGTGAGTGCATGAAAGCGGTTCTGGCCACCGCTCGAACCTGGTGTATCTCCTCCACCTCTCCATCTACCACGACCTGGAGTAGACTATGGTCCTGGTCGTGGGGCACAGACTGAGGGTGAAGAGGTTTTTGTGGATCCTGAAGGCTGAGCTAGCTCACCTCTGCTCAACCTTGGGCACCGACTAATAAAATGTCATATCTGCCCACAATGATAACATACACCTGAACCCTGTCTACACTGCCCAGTGTGTAGTTTACCGCACTGTGTACATAGAGGAGTGGGATGTTTTATCTATACGGAACGATCCTATTGACGACCCTCAGGCTAGCCTGAGCTCTGACCTGGTCCTGACTGACTACAACGATTAAACTTTTGTCCCTGCATCTGTGGTAAGACACTACCATCTGGCCGAGGTGGATATCGATGGAATGGGGGCCTAAAAGTACCCTGTGGATCCCTATAAGACCCCATAGTACGGGCCCTTTTACTCTGCTCCCTATCTCTACAGGTATCACGAATCCGTCGAGAAAGGTCCTCTGTATTCTGAGCGAAAGACTGTATGCGGGAAATATCTTTATCATCTAATAGGGATGCTACCCTACAATCTCTGATCAGATGATCTGCCAAACTATCCACATAACTATGGACTCTGGATCTCATGGCCCGTACAATATTTGGTGCCTATCTCGCCAAAGAATTAAACTTGTTGCTATAATCCCTCACACTCATGTTTCCTTGCTTCAGATTGATAAACTGGTCAAGACGGGCCTCTCGAACTTCCCGTGGCAAATAGTGGGCAAGGAAGGCCTCTGAGAAGTCTTCCCACTCTGCTGGCGGAGCATCAGGTCCTCTCGATCTCACCCAAGCCTCATACCAAAGGATGGCTACATCACGTAGCCGAAAAGAAGCCAACTCCACAGCCTCCGTGACGGAGGCATGCATCACCCTCAATACTCTATATATATGGTCTATAGATCCCGTAAATAATGGAGGGGCCAAATGAAGAAACTCTCGTACCTTCAAACTTTCTGACCGGTCTATCTGATTAGATACTCCTGACTCTAGCTGTCGCTCATGAATAGAAACCATCCTAGTCAGCAACTGAACTTCCTCCATCATCACTTACTCCCCAGTCTCTGGTGGAGGAACAAAAGGTACTAGAGGTCCTGTGTCCCTAGCTTCCTCAGGTACCAATGGAACTGGTGAGGCTGGGAGTACTGCATTTCCTCAGGCTTCAACAGGTGTCGGGGAGGCTGGTACTAAGGATACTGGAGATTCACTCTGTGCATCCGAGGGAAATCTATCCCTTTGACCCGGTGGGGAACTGCTAGTACCTTCCGTTGGAACCATACGTATCTCTCGTTGTGCCATCTCCGGAGCGAGTATATCCTGTTAGATAAGAAACATAAAACAGGATTTAGATTTCATATGTTCTTATACTTTTACACTATAGCACGATCTATCAGTTGAATGAAATGTAACCATTCCTAAATGCCATGTAGCCTCTTGATTATAAGTGTGGTGCACAATACACCTATAAACAAGACTCTACTAGACACGGCTTGTGGACCCCTGAGATACGATCTGCTCTGATACCAAGTTTGTCATGCTCCAAAGTAGGGGGGGCGTAACTGGCACTCGATACCCTATTCAATTGAGTTACCTTCTAACACATACTAACTAACCAAACTGTGAGACAAAAAGATTGGGCAGCACAACATCTGAAAAGTGGAGCCTGGACCCTGAAGGTCATGACTTGAATGAGAATAAACCATACAAACAATGGTAGACCAGCCAAAAAAATTAAGATGTACTAGCTAGCCGATGAGGCCACAACAGAAGCCATTCCTACTTACACAACATATATATATGTGCCAAGTCCATGGGTTGGAGATTGAAACTTACAAAAGAAAACCAGAAAACTGTGTCCATAATAGCCTCTACGAGTGACATAAGCACTGTCGGGACAAGGCCTCAAATATACCCAAACTGTACAACAAAAGTAAACATCCTCTGATAGCCCCAAGATAAAATGGAGCTTACCAACTCATAGCTGAACCTGAATCCTAGCGGGTGGGTCGATCAGAATCCCTGCCTGAACCTGCGCGCCCGAAACAAAAATCAGCGTCCCCAGGCAATGGGACATCAGTACGAATGAAAATGTATTAGTATGTAAAGCAGAAAGTAGAATCATAAATAGTTACTATAAAAGGGTAATAGAGATACTACCTGAAACTCAAACTCAAATAATCTCCATGGCTGACATTTGGCCTCCTACTATTTAAATATGCATGGTATGCTCGTATAATCATATGTCGTGAATACATACATATATATATATATATATATAGATACAAATGCATGAAATACCCAACAAAATTCTAGCAGTGGTGGTGCTACCCGATAGCTAACCGACATCATATTCGTCAACTTGTGGTCATCGGTGTCTCATATGTATAAATATAGGCAATAGGCCCCATACCTCCCGATTATAGCTCGGGAGTAGAATGCATAGCATGTCATGTCATGGATTTATAACACATATATGTTACGGTTGTCATGTTGCCAATCTTGTCCCGTTTGTACTCTTGTTCTCTTAACCTCGTAATCACTTTCATACGACATGTAACCATCTCATGGATCCCCATATGTGCTTCCGAATAAGATTGAAAACTTAACTCGAGTTTTAGAAAGATAACCTAACCTTGAAGATGTTCATAACAATTTTAAGGTGATTTACTTAGTTCCTATACTTGGGTCCTAGATAATTTAATAAAGAAGTATTTCAAAAAATCAGGTGTTCTAATAGTTTAAACATTTAAGTTATATTTGAGAGTGTTGAAAATCGTGTGTTACTTTAAAGATTTTTCATAATAAACTTTAGTGGGAAAAGAGAGCTGGTTACAAATAATAAAGGTTTCCCGTGATATTTTAAGTTGCATCACCCAAAAAAAATAAGAATTCATACATGGGGACATATAATCAAAGAAACCGATAAAATAACATGTAGATGTCGAATACTCTATTTATCCGAACGAGTGGAATATCAAAATAATAGAATCATAAAATAAATCTGCTGAGATCCTAATGCCTTTCACAGAAGGTCTTTCTAGCAAGAGAATAGCAAAATATCACATTTGGCGTTTTAGGAATTTCCCAGGAGTGGTGCCAAAATGAAGGACGAAGCTTAGCCTTAACATACCTTTCCAATAAACGCTCGAATGCCCGTAGTTTCTTCACGAAAGTTGTTCCTTACGTCTTAAGCTTCGCAAATACTAAATATACCCAGCTGGTATGCACCTATAAATAATTCATAATTGAGCTTAAATCGGCTGATTTTCCATATGTCCCAACTTGATGTAACGTCCGTAGAACTTCATAAAAATAATCATAAAAGAGTCTCGAGATGATTACCTTAGCAAACCAAGTGTAAACCTTGAAGAAACACCAATAACTACCAATTTATATCTTCGAAAACTAGCTCCAAATGCAGCTAATAGAAGGGGAAAACGATTGCCACGTGTAGAGATCACGTTTCTAGGCACGGGGGCAACCTTTAATGGTAGAAATCATCAAAAACTAACCCTTATCATGCAAGAACTCCACTAGAACCCTCTCTTCAGCTTTCTTTCTGGTTAGGGAGTGAAAATAAATATTTTTATGGCTTAAAACGTCGAGTAAGTCGACATACCATATTTTTGACCCGACCCGATTCGTGACCCGGATTCTGCCCAGGCAGTCCGCAGTAAAATCTTCATAACTTTTTACTCTGATGTCGGTTGGAAACGGGGTTTTGTTCGTTGTAGACTACACTAGTAGGCCTTTGATTTGATACGTCATGGGCTTTATAACTCTTTATATATTTGGAGAAAACATCCAAGACATTTGACCAAAAGTTAAGAAAATTTTTATTAGAGAAACTTCTATAACTTTTGCCGACCTTAGTTTCGCTAATTCTCTTGACTTCAAAACTTAACATACTACTATTGTTCTATTATAATACGTTGTAACACATTATTCTTAGCATGTTAGACACTCATATGCTTATCCCCAAGGTATGGGATAATTTAAACCTTTCAAACGGGCGAAGTGCTACCCGAGCCATTTCTTTAATCCCGGACTTTGTTTGAGGGGTCCCTTTAGACTAAAACTTTAGTTTGGTTCCTTGATATGTCCACCCATTTTCAATCTTATCTCTAATGTGCTATACCCAGTCATATACACTTCATATAACCACGTCATATTATGCCACATATATTATGCAAGAATAGAGAAAAAAAAGTATGGGATCTCACATCTCCCTATTCTCCCTTTTTCCCAGTACCGTCTGAGCACCTTCCCATTAATGTCTCGTACATTAAATATTAGAATTCTCTAATCTTTTTTTTTTAGGTTTAGCACTACGTCTCCCACACTCGCACCAAATCATCCAGCCACGCTGCTTTAACATATGCAGGTATGCTACTTTAACATATGCAAGCACTTTGTTGTACTCTTGCCCCTATAAGCCTTGAAAACCTTCTCAGACTTTCCATTCTCAATCAAATTGCAGGATTCCTCAAATGGATACCAAAAAAACTAATATCCAGCACACTAAATACCCCTGCACAATCCAGATATGTTGTCTATTACATACACTCCTGATTTTTAGAATTTCATCATTTATTAGCTGCCACAATCTTTGAGCCTTTGTCTCAGTTTACATCATATTTGATGTGATTCTACAACATAGTACCTCACTTTGATGTTCATACTTACATCTCCTATGTATTTGTGTTTATTTTATAAGCGTTCTATTCATCCTTCTTGGTTGCCAACTCATCCAGTTTTTCCACAAATATCTCTTTCTCCTATCTCTATATTGGTATATTCAATAGTTAGTGAATCAACGGATAAGTTTTCCTTTGTTGCAGCAACATTTTTAAAATTCTATCGTACAATGTCTAAAATAAAAACCTGCATCTATAGTTGAATTAAGGTACGTAAAAATATGCTCGGTTGTGCTATCGTTGATTAAACCATGTATTTGGTGGTCCTCATAAAACTAATTATCTGCTTTCTACTAAAATCTTCCTCGTGCTTGGTCAATAATAGATGAATACCCGTACATACACTATTTTTCAATTGTCCTATTGCAGATCAACATGTTCAACAATCTTGAAAGCTTGCCTCTTTGGCGGACTAATGTCTACTATGCATAGACCCTATACTTTGTAGTCCCTCGAATTCTAGCTACCTTCTTACTTTGATCTTTATGCACACTTCAACTTGTGCATGATACTAAATTGCATTCTCCTACAACTTACTACTTTGATAATACACGTTAACTTTAAACACGCAGGAATACACTGATGGCGTAAATAACAATAGGTCGTCCTTCACATCTATACCCTCCAACTGATTTTCCAGGTAAAATATAGATTATATGTAATACCCTAAAAATTTCTAAGCTAAGATCCGAATTATTCTTCGTATGTGTATAGGTCCATACATGGTGATTCTTAATTGTGCATATGTGTTAAGATCAATTCCTAAGTATTGCAAATATATTAGATGTGAATGAGGGTCATAAGGAACCTGCTGCACTAAGTCAAGTTCAAAGGTTCCCTAGATTAAGTTTTTCTATGAGATTATGAAAGGGTCAACTTTAAATAATTATATCATTTAAAATATGAAGAGTTAGGTGACTCATAACCTATCAAATTAAAGGTCTATTAGTCTTCTTCCCAACATCGCCGATCATTCGTGTAACAGCCCGGAATTAAGAAACCTAGAAAAGAGAGTCAAGTGGGAGGTCACCAGCCCTCCACTGAGTCATGGCTCCCTTCATGGAGCCCTTCACGGGCCTTGAAGGGCACCACGGCTCGTGGAGGCTTCCAGTGGTTGGCTAAGATGGGATCCCCTCCCACGAGCCCTTAGACGCCTCGTGAAGGGCACCACGGCTCATGGTGGTGCCCGTGAAGGAGTAGGTTGTATGCTCTCCAAGGCAGGCTCCTCTCACGATGACCCGAACGGCTCGTGAAGAGCTAAATGGGTCATGATGGTGGTTGTGTGGTGGGCTAAGGCAGCTTAGAGCCTTTCCAAGCCACTGGTCTAGGGAACACGACTTCCCAGACGACTCGTAGACCCCTAGACGGCTCATGTGGGCCTCCATCTGGAGGTTCGCATCAGCTGTAAGCCAGGGTCAGTTGGGTCTTTTCCTAATTATTTTATTATGATACTACGTCGTTTTGCCCTTACCTAGAACCCCTATATAAGTGATTTTAACCTCAAAATTTACCCATTGAAGTCATTCTCTTAAATTTACCAAAGAAGATCAAGTTCTTCCTCTCCAAAATATTTCTCTCTCTAGAAACTTGAAGAAGAAGAAGGGTTCAACCTAGGGTTCCAAGGCAAGTCTCCAATTGCACCATTGAAGGCAAGATTTTGGCATTGAGGTATGATAGTTTTCATCCATGGATTCCTTCCATTCATGGAGTTCCCAAATCCTCCTATTTTCAAAGATAGAAATCCTCAATTGAGTTAGGGTTTTCTTCTATGTTGTGGGTTCTCTTGAATATTGAGTTAATTGATTGATTTATGATCTCTTATGCATGAATTGAGTTAATCACATGAATTTATGAGGAATTTCTATGAACCCATGTCTAACCCATGTTTTCTAGATGTTGATGATTGAAAGTGGGTTTTGAACATTGAAAGGTGAATTATGGAATTATGCATGTTCTTATGGAACTTATGTGAATGTTTTAAGGATGCTTTGAGAGTGAAGTATCAATGATGTTGTTATTGTTGTGTTGTTGAAAGGATTTCTCATATACGCATGAAAGCATGATTGTGAAAGGATTTCTCACAGAGTAAGGGTTCTTAGGGTTGAAAGGTATTCTCACCTAAAATGAACCAATAGGTAAGAAGCTATGCTAATGTTGAGACAAGAGGTGATTACCCATGTCATACGATAGAAAGACAAGAGGCGATTACCCATGTCACATGAACTAAGGACAAGAGGCGATTACCCATGTTCCTTTAAGAGTTAAAATGAATATGAATGAGAACCATTTCGTGGAAGTTAAGCTTAGAACCGAGAGGACAAGTGGCGATTACCCATGTTCCATAAACTATGTGCCAACATAGGATTGTCTAGATAGACATTAGCTAGTGGATCCACAATAGCTAGAAGTTCATGGTCCTTACCGTGGCAAGTAGGACAACTTTTTTCGATGTGGGAGACACCGGATTCCATGTTAATAGCTCGCATGGTCTTATATGTCGGTTAAGGCTACTTCCCACAAATAAGCAAAGTTATGATGAACCAAGGTTACTTCAAGAAGTATCGTAAGTATGTTTCAAGATGATGTTCATTGCATTGATCATGGTTTATGACTTATGTTTTCTAACATTCGCGATTTATGTTTTAGCTTGATCATTGCACAATCATGAAAATGCCCTCTTTAGGCATGTTTTCAAATTTTTTATGCATGTCTATCATATTGGTACATGATTGTACTAACACATACTCTTGCCTACAATTCCCCAAATGTAGGGTCCGACGGTCAAGATTCTCAGTTTCGTGGCTAGAGGTTGATTTGAGAGATTCCAAGCTTTGGTGAGTCCTCATGCTTCGAGGACGGAATTTCATTATTTTCAATTTTCTTTCTTACTTTCAGTTTTGGACATGATGTATGGGCTAGGCCCAATTTCATTCTTATGTACTAGATGGCTAATGAGACAAGTGTTTAGACTTCCGCTTTACTTTTATAAAACTTTTGGAACTTGAAATGTTGTTCTTTATCTCTTTCTTCTATTTCTTATGTTATGAATACTAAGTGGCTTGTATGGGGCCTCTCGGGGTCCTATACGCCATGTTACGCCTAGGGGGTACCTTGGATCGTGACAGTTCGTTAATCCTAGCTCGCAGTAGAAAGTATGGTTATTTTACTACAACATGTTCAGAATGGAAAATTTGGGTGATGACACCTGTTAGTTCGACGAATCGATGGAATGGCCTTAAAACCTTCCAAAACTATTAATTTTGGCGATCCAATGCCCCGCTTTAGCGGTTCACGTAGTATTTTGGCGCTGGGGCCTCCAAATCGTCTAATTGGTCTACGTGAATCATTAAAGGGTCTAAGATTTTCCTGCTCTTCTTACGTTCCAAGACGGGCATTCTTGACCTTTTACCCTTAATTAACATGTATAGTAACTCCTAAAATCCCTAATTCTTCATCTCCCAAGGATTAAGATCATCAAGAAATGGATTTTTTCAATTTTCCAAGACCTAAAGGCTCCAAATTCAAGATTCTCTTCAAGAATTCTAGGGTTTTGAATCAAGATTCATCCCCAAACTTCTTCTCCAAGAACTTCATAGAAGAGTTTCTCAAGTTCAAGCTATAAGTTTCCAAGCCCAAAGCTTTTATTCAAGAACTCTTGTTCTTCAAACTATGTAAGGTTATTTCCACATGTGAGAACACCTTATTCTTCCCCAAAAACTAAGTTTTCATGGCTTCAAAGAATCCTCCATGAATGAATTAGGGTTAGAACAAAACCCCATAGTCTTGAATTGTTCTTGAATCTTCATGAAACCCTAAGAACTCTCCATGAAAGTATTTAAATTTCTTGATAACTCTTTTACCCATGAGTTTTCTAAGATTTTCCTCCATGAAATTACGAATGATTATGAATGTTACAGTTTCTATCTTGAAAATTAAGTCTAATAGTTTTTAATGATTTTTTAATAACTTCTTAATGGTTTCCTGATGTTTCCTTGATGAATTCTTGAAAATGATTATTTTATGAGCACTAGACTTATGAACTATGATTTTCTCCAATGTATATCTTATTAGGCTATCATATGTTTCTGTGACTACAACATTATGATATGAAATATGTCTCTCATGAATTCAAAGCTATGGTGCATGAAGTGTAGTCTCATGACATGATGATACAAATGAAGTTTATGAACTATGGTCTTTGAATGTTATGAATATGAGACTTTGAGCTAACCAATGATCACATGAGCTTAAGAGAGCTAAATAGTTAACTGAGAAGGCATAAGTTTAAATGATGAACATCTGAAACTACGTTTGCCAACGTAGGTTAAGGATCCTACCATTGGTTCGGGCGACTCCTTTTTTATGCCCTTGGTAAGGGCTAGTTATGGATCCACATGATATGTACATGTATGTCTCATACCCAATAAGTTATGATATAACTTATCTAATCGGGCTGAGATCAAACTTCATCCGCTCACATGGTGGTTTATGTTGGTTACACTATTAGACACCCATAATGAAATAAAATATGATTAAAGAAATATTCTTAAAGCAGTCTGAACGATCTCATCTCTTAACCTTCATATGTTATGATTATTACTATGTTAACTGCTTCTACTGATCTTGATATGTACATTTATATTTATGTCACAATTCAAAAACTGAGGTCATGATGACACACACCCCAAACCTAAAATAAGGTAAATACACATACGAGACTTCTAGAATGAAGTCAGTCCATAAAAGAAGAAAAACTGAGATACAACAAAGAATTCCCAAAACCTGCTATCATAAGATTAAAGAGAATTCTAATACAATATCTGAATTCAAAATTTAACACTTGTCTTTGAAATATATTTAAAGAAAGAAATGAAAGATCAAGCTTGAATGATGACCCGAACGAGGATCTCACCACAACTTCGAAGCTCAAACATTTCCCGATCAATTCAGCCGTCTCAATTACCACTCATACTAAGAGCTGCAACAAAAGTCTAAAGAAGTAGGGGTGAGTATGATCTACTTGTACTCAGTAGGTTAGGCCGACTGAATAAAGTAGAATAACAATACTTATAAAATAAACTACGAAACGCTTCGACCTGCATACAAAAAAAAATCTCACATCAGCATCAGTGCTGCAATTATATATATATATATATATATATATATATATGAATGACACGAGTAAAGTAAACAAGTAAATCTATACACAAATTTTATATCAGGAAGTTAATTACACAAACAGACAAGGCTAGTTAATGCAATGTAATGATAGAATGGTGGGGTGGAATCAAGATTGTTGCACAACCTGTCGTATACACCTTTCCGAGCTTTAGCTCCCAAGACAAGGACCCATGTGGAACTCGTAGTCCATATACCAAAATCTCATAATCTCAATATCTCATCCCATTGTCACCTAACTCGTGGTCAAAGATTTTCAAGGTGTTTTGCTTTCTTTCTCAAGATCGTACTTTCACGTTCTCAAATTCCCATGAACAATAATAAGGATGAATGCTTAGGAAAAATCTAACAAGAAGGCATAATCAATTCAATGGATGCCTAAAAGAGTTCAAAATTTCCAAACTTGGTAAATCATACTATACGTCCATATATGACATAGTGGAGAAATCATTTGAAAGATGTATTTATCATTCAAAATACATTCCTGTCATTTTAAGAAATGATAATATCAACTCAAGCCCCTAACTCACGCATTCAAGTCAAACATGCATGAATAATCAACTCAAACCCCTCTCACGGGCAATCTCATATAAAACATGTGAAAAATGTCAATACAAACCCCTAACTCGGGAAATCTCATGAATAGCATGGTCTCAAAGTTAATAATATTATAAAAATCTCGCATACGGGTAAAAAACACAAATAAGCTCCCACACAGGAGAAATAACAACAATAAGCCCCCACACGAGCGTAATAAAAACAATAAGCTCCCACACGGGCAAAATATATACATACTCAACACTTGTTAATATCTCGATCTCGTGTTGTAAATCTCATCCCATTGTCTAGTTTATAAGCATAGTTAACTACCAAACTCAGTCTGAAAGAAAGATAAGTCAAACCTACCTCGAAGGCCGAATTCTTCACTTGAAATCACACAATTGATGATTTTCTTATATCCACAGTCCCGAAATGATTCTCAACTATAAAGAATAGAATCTACACATTTAAAGGGTTCCAACAATACCGATATTGCTAAGATTTAGAATCAGATCTAAAATTACTCCAAAATCTTATTCAGATCGAAAAATGGTAAAAGTATAATTTTATTGGAAATTCATGTTCATCAAGTGAAATGGAGTCTATGGGTGAAAACCCAAGTGAAAACGATTCCAAATCGATGATCAAATCGAGTAAAAACCATTTTTCAACTTTAAGGAAAAAATCCAAAAAAAGTCCTTTGAAACGCGGTTTAGAACGAGAAATTTTGGAAAACCATTATCAAAATCAGTATACGCATAATACGAGGATGTTAAATTCCAAAAATCAATGAAAACCCATTCCAAATCATCCTTCAAAAAAATCAATTTCTCTACTTTGGGGTTTAAATCTCAACTTTGTGGATAGAAATCATGAAATATAAAAGGGATATTCTTGGGAAACAAGTAAAATAAGGCTAGAAATATATACTCAATGATTATGAGAGAGAATCACATCAAAAATCACCTAAAACGAACCTTTCTGGCTCTCAAAATGTCAAAAATACGAAATGAGTTCGAATAGATTTTTAACTCAGTGATTTCGTCGCTAAAACACATTTTTAATTGCTAAAAGTCTATTTTTCCATTGCTAAAAGTGTACACGACCAACCTTTGAAACATCTTTTTGACCCTCGAAGCTCATTTGAAACCCTATAAATACGAACCAATAATGCAAATCCATCATAAAACATGTTTCAAAACCAATGGAATCGTTAGATTTTAAAAAAAATTGTTATGATAGAAAACCTAAGGTCCTAGACTCTAATCGATCACCCTACTAGACCAAACTCAATGTTCCAGACTCAATGGAACTGACAGAATCATCATCCGACGCTCGAATTACGAAATATTGATCAAAGCCAACCATTTTAATATAACTCAACTCAAAAGCTCAAAACCACTAAAATCTCACTCAATCACATCGAGAACCATGTCAACCATCCCCTCAACACATAATAAGTATGATAACGCTAATGGAAAAGGAAAAATGTTCATCTCACACATAAAAATAATTACTCATGAAATAGGACATTACAATTTCATTTTGCCATCTACATATAGTACTATTCCATATGTACTTACACCTCTTCTGCCGGGGACGCTACATCTTTTTACTGATGCAGGCTAAGGTATATAGACACATGATCAGGCTACTCTATAGGTTCCACATCTTCTATTTTTGGTGAGCCCCTCTCTGTTTTCATGGGGCTTATTCTACATGTTTCTAGTACTTTATGTTGATACATCTATGGTATACCCCGGGCCTTGTACCAATAGATAATATTTAGTTATGTTTAGAGGTTTCATAGATAAATATTGGGCAATGTTTCAGTTTGGACCTTAGTGTCCTTCGATGACGATTTAGGTTCTATAACTTATGTTTTATGCAAAGTATTTCTTTTACAAGACTCGTCTTTTCAAATACTTTTAAATTTATTTCCACTCATATGTATGATCATGTCTAATATCATGTTATGGGTACACTCGGGCCAATAATGACATCATGTGTCGATCACGTCCAGAGTGATGGCGTAACGATCTGGTCCGTCATTATTCAAAGACATCTCATGCGAAGTTTCAAAATCTTTTGGAATATGTCGCCCATTTAAAATTGGGATACACAAAAAAATTGCAAATTTAAAATTTGAGTCAAACTGACGTCATCCCACCATAGCGAAGTTATTTCCCCTATGGCGGCAAATTATCCATTATAGTAGACCAGAACTCGGGAAATGCAAATTCTTCTATTTAACCTCTCTTCTTTCGATGGAAAAATAGATTAGGGCTATTCTAAGAACCCTGCAATGTCGCTGTTGAAGAATAATGGATGGGAGAAATTTCAGCGTGAAGGGGGGTCAACACCCATGAAATTCTGGTCTACGTTTGCCAGGAATCGCCCTACGGAGCTAGAAGGTTGGGTTCAAAGCTCTTCAACAGATGGTTGCCGCCCAGGTAGGCTAGGATTTTCTTAATCAAGTAGTTAGACCTATCTTTACTTATATAATATCTTGTAGATTTTCAGGAGATTTCATGCTTAGACCTTTTGGCATAGAGTCTAGATGGTTGAAATCGTGGTTAGTTGCGATTTAGACCGAGGATGGATTTGCTTAGTGATGTTGGACTTATGGTGTCTACTGGGTGTTATCCTAGGGATGGTAATTGTGGATGATCGGATTTTGATAAGGAAATATTTAGGAAGAAATCCTTCGGATATGTGATGGTTGTTGTTTTCCAAGTTATGTGATGTGTGCATGTTAACTTCTTTATAGTATTACTTATGCAATGCATGTGGGAAAATGATAAGGGATAAATGTGAAATAACATCATGTTGATAATCTCATGCAATGAACTTGTTTAATTTACTTGTGGCTTCAAGTGTGGTTGTTCATTGTGATTGTGCATGTTGCATGTGATTGTTGGTTGGCTCATTTACCACACTGGTACAGGTTTACTAACAGTTAGCTCGGGTACCACACCTAGTATGGGATATCATATGATTGGCTCGGATACCACATCGGTACACTAACAATGATTGGCTCGGATACCATGCTGATACGCTAACAATTTATGTGTGGGTTCCATGAGAAAACCGAGTTTACTTCTTTGTATTGTGGTTGTTACCTGTTGGTCCATGGGTGGCTGAGATTTGTGTTTAAATGTTGGATTGATTCTTGTGTAGACCAGAATTGTATGTTAAACGTTGTAGATGATGATTAGGGATCCTTGGTGGTCTGAGTTACTGGAAGTGTGTGATGAATTAGGTATGACTAGTTGAGATGCATGTGATCACGTAGGACATGTTTCATGAGAGTGTTAAGTCAAGGTGAGGGCTGGGAGTCTGAGCTATCTTATAATTGGGATTAAAATTGTGTATATGTGCTTTTCTAAATTGTGGTTACTTATTCATATTTTGTATAACTAGAGCATTGTTAGGGCCAAGGTATTGGCATGAGAGTTGAGGGAGAGTAGAATATCAGTTGACAGTGTTAGTAGAGGCTTGGTATTTGGGAAATCCTTACATGATATAAGATTTAGGTTATGCTCTTGTATGAGGGTGGAATGGCCTAGATGGTGGAGTGAGCAGTGGAAGAAGGAGGGGTGACCTGTTAATAGAGCATCTGACTTCCAAGGTAAGGCTACTTGTAGTAGGAGTGGTGACTTAGTGGATCGAGGTCTTAATTTTATTTCAACATTTAATATTTTCCTGATTATTTTATGATATTATGTGGTGGATTCAAGTCGACCGATGATACCTATCAGTACGTGTTGTTTGTACTAATACTACTTTTCTATGCCACTTGACATAGTCTGGTTGCAGGATCAGTGATGTTTCTTAGGTGAAGACTAAGATGATCTTCGACAGCTTCTACCTCTCTTTGTTATGGTGGGAGTTGTATTTTGTTAATTTAAATATTGCATATTCTTGGAATCTCTTGTACCTATTTAGACTAGTTCCTAGGGAGGGATTCATGTATTTTTCCAAGACGGTGTATTTCATCAAGTTTGACAAATGGTTTTCATAACTAAATGAGTTTATATATTGAAAAGTTGTTTATTTCTGCATTTCATATTTTAATCGGGTGTAAGGGTTCTCCTATCTAGGTGTTAGAGTAGGTGCCCGCACAACCCGGTGGATTGGATCATGACAGTAGGCTCGGGGCGTGACATTATACCTTCTACTTCTTCGTTATTGGCCACAATTAATCTTGTCTTTTATTTGTGACTCGATAATTAAACTACCTCCAATGCCCCTCGAATGGGCACACACTTACATGTCAAAACTGTGAATCCAATATCTGCGGAGAAACCAAAAGCAACCAAGAGCCTTCATTTATACATGAATGCAACTAGATCCATCAGACAATGAATAATGATTGTGGAACTAATGCATTGTTTACAAATAGAATGTTATCTCATGTTTACCATTTCAATTAGATTCCCCTGTACTTCCAATTAGCCCCCCCCCTAAGCGCACTTTAGATTCACATCGTTTTGGCAATGTGACTTGAGTGCGAACAACTCACCACATATTTTATATGTATTATGGTACAACTCGAGTTATAATGGTATATCATGCTCTTGATTTAGTGTCCCCTCATTACATGCTTTAAACACAACAAAGACGGGCCAAAGGTTATTAATCACTTCGTAGAAAACCAAACCTTCTACATAGGAGTAAGAACTAACATTTTTCAATTGATGGTACTTGTGAGGATAGATGGATTCATATGAATTAAGGTGGCGTGATCACTACTACTTCAATACAATGAAGTGAAGTTTGCTTACGAGGAAACAAAATCTTTTACTTCATAATGAGGCTTGAAGATGGTCAGAGCACCGGGCCGTGGCACCAGTACCTACTCCAACACTTCTGTGAATGCCTAAGAAATAGAAGATCAACCTGTGAAGCTTGATATTGATATTGGTAGTAGATATTATAGTCCTGATGATGCCAACTATGATAGTAAAGATTGATGTGGTCCGCTGGTTCGAGTTGATAAAGAACAGTATGAAATATGCATCTTGCTAGTAGTTCTCGTACCACAAATCAGTGTGGTTTCTTTTTCTACCTCACTATTGGATGAGTCATCTTCTATCGCACAATAGGTAACCTTGCTATATATGGTCTGCATAAATGTGGGCCTTTTTAGATAGAGTCACATGTACTAATAACTTTCTATATAACGCGCATTGTTTAGTGACATGTCGAAAGTCAATAAATTATGTCCTGCTAACTATGTGCCATATTCATTTCAACAGTGTACTGGAGCGTCAAGAACAAACAGTGTGAGACAAGAAAAAGCACTACGTCGGGGCAGACTGTATCTTCCAAATTGGGTGCAAGATAAAGAGAAAGGCCATAACGTGACACCTGAACCTGTCCCGAATTTTCAAAAAGACATCTTAACTATGCGGGCATCCTATTACCCCACTAAACAATCTTGAACTGATATTGTTACATCATTTTTTGTCCACCTAACATAGAGAGTGTATACACTCTCTCAAAGAGAGTGAGCAACCTAAAATAACTAATATAATTTTATTTTTTACAAGTATTTTATTATAAAATATATTTTCTTATTTTTCTTATTATTTTAACTTTTTTTCCTTATTATTTTTTCTCTTTCTTTCTTCTTTCTTCTTCAAAAATTCATTGTCATCTCCATTGAAACTTTTCACTTTTAATGTCACCATTTTCACCACAACTTGACCTTCCTTTTTTTACTACCACTAATTTTTCGACACGTGCATTGCACATGATTACCAATTAAGAAAATATATTTTATAGTAAATCGTATTGCTTATTTAAGGAAAGATTTGAATAATTAGCTTTGCACAAAATAATAATACAGATTCTTTTGTGAATGTTCAATGTGGATCGTCATATATATATATATATATATCTTATTCATGCGAACCTATGAAGATGGTCAATGAAAAAAATTATTAGTTAAATGCAATAATGTATATATTTATTTTAATTTGATGAGGTTTAATCATGTATTAGTCGTATCTCACTAATATTACCTTAAATACGATATTTGTTGTATATTTTTCTTGTTATCTAACCAGACGTGCTTTGCACGTGTATTCCACATTAAATTGTTTAGATGTCATATGAATATGTGAAGAGAACAACTACATTTTTTTAGAACTATTTTTGTATATTAATTTTTATTTATAAGTTATAACATAATAGATGATGTTCTTCTTGTTAACTCTCATATTTGACTTCTCAGTTGACTGTGTACATAATCAAAGATAGTTATCTGACTGTCCATAGTTAACTTAGAAAGGTTTCTTTTTTTTTTTTACCAGAAAAACTAAAATTAAAATTAAAAAATATATTTTATCTGTGAAAGTCATATGAACTTTTCTTCGTCAAAAATACTGAAATATTAAGAAAATGTAAATAAGTAAAACAAAAGGGCAATGTTTATATAGTAATAACTATTTTGAAGCAAATATCCTGACAATTTAAGTCACATAAGTAGCATTGATAAATAAATTCATTCTTTTGTCTTGAGCATCAAAAAATAAATCGTTACAATTCTCTGACTCTTGAGAAGTTTAACAATTTTGGAAAAAGATATTCAGAAGCATATATCTACATCACAAGAGATATTGTTAACAAATACAAATTAATTTAGACTATATCATGTTAACTTCATTTATTGGAACATTACATACTAATGTATATATTTAGCAAAAAAATAATTAATATATCATCAAAATTATTTTCCTCCAATAGTCGAGGTTATGGAATATACCCTCTTATGATAGAACGATTTACTTCATCAGAATAGTGGTACTTCATATTCCGCTAAACTTTGAACTCACTCAACGACAATAAATCACACAAAAAAATTTAAAATGGAAGAAGAAGAGTAGAAGATTAAAAAAAAAATTGTGGTTGAAAAATGAAAGGAAGCCCCTCTATTTATAGTCAACAAAGAGTAGTATGAACAAGTGTTTTTGTGTCTTATCTGAAAAGTCATGACCTTTCCGAGAAGTCACAACCCTTTGGAAAAGTGACAACTTATTAAAAAAGTCACAACTCTTTGGAAAAGTCACATATCATAGAAAAATCACAACTCTTTGAAAAAAGTCACAACTTATCGGAAAAGTCACAACTCATCGAAAAAGTCACAACCTAAGTTAGGGATATTATAGTAATTTAACATTCAAGTTAGGAGTTCATGCTTTTAAGGTAATATAGATTAGTTTTACTCTCTTCAATTTTAAAACTTTATCTAAATATTTTCTTACATTTCGAACAATTTGAGAAACCCATTAGATTTCAAGATGATTAGAAGATATCATATAGTTTTTTTTATCCGATTTCAATCAAGTTCTTTCAATTTTCGGGGAATTCATTGATTCTTTTAAAATTATCATTTTAATTTTGAAGTTATATGAAAAGGAGATAAATTAATTGATGATACCTTCAAAATTTTAAATTTTCTTAGAAAAATAATTAGTTTTGTTATCAATAATTCAATAAAGTCTAGAAAATAGTTAATTTTTTTTTTTAAAAATCACTGAAAGAAAGGAATTTGACTGGAGAAGAAGAAGAAAAAGAAAAGAAAAAAATGGGGGAAGGGGTTCAAGTTGACGTGGGGGTGGAAGATGAAGTGAAATTTAAAATTAAAATAAGTCAAAAAGTAAGAGAGAGAGAGAAATAAAGAAAAAACTTAAAATAAAAAAATATTATATTTTTATTAAATTAACACGTGTCATGTAATGATTGGTGTGTGATAACATTTGCTTCTTAAAATCTGGGGTTGATCGAAAAATGATGTAATAATATTAGTTCAAAATTGTTTAGGGGTAATAGGATCCCCACATAGTTAAAGTGTCTTTTTAAAAATTCAGGTGTCACTTTATGTCTTTTCTCGCAAGATAAAAAACATATAAACAAAATACCAAGGAAATAGTGGTGTGGATTTAATCTTGGAAGAAACACGCGGAATACTTGAATGTATTAATCAACTATATACTAATGTTGACTATGTTCCTGTTGGATCAACAATATTGTATGTTAAGTAATGGCCCGCTACTAAGAATTAGATGTAAAATACAAGTTGTTAGGATGTGCAGACAATTGTGTAAGGAATGAAATTGTAATTAACTCGATTTACTCTAGTGTTTAAATGCGTTAATGAATAAAAAATTTGGTAGCCTAACATGGAGTTTGATTGCCCAAGTCTAGCAATAGTAGTATGATAATGTTTAAACCGGAAATTCAATAATAGTATTGTCGTTAATTCAAGATAACAAAGTTGATACTTTAAGAAAATGCAGAAGTAAAAGGAAATTCTCTTTTACAAAGCAAATGGGTTAGCTTATCCATTCTTGTGGGAAGTTGTGTGAACTTACTATAGATTCAATCTAATAACACAACAATTATTTAGTTTCCATATTACAAAGTACATGTTGAATATAATATGTAACTATTCCTTTGCCGTTCAAGAGAGACTAATTTTACTTTTAACAAGGAAACTATGATGAGTATAGACTCTTATGAGCTAATGTTCGTAATGATAATTAAATCAATTGTGGCCAGATCGATCAAGACATGTAATAGACCAAAAGCAAACCAGTGGATAAGACAAACTTAGAGTTTGAGAACTTAGTCTACATGTTGATTAACATGTTAATGATGCAAGTTAGAATAAATAATAAGTCATTGGATAAATATAGATCTATTCTCGTAACGATTAAATGGAAGACATAGTTTGACAGACTTTTGAAAATTAGAGATGTCTTAAACGATGTTTGATTTAGATGTTGTTTAACCTGTTTGCATTGTAATTTAAAATAAGAAATACGTTATGTAAAATTGAGAATGGTTGAATAAAAATCACTCAAAATGGGGACCAAGTAAGACAAACTTTGGTAAATTAGAGAGGACTCAACATCTTTCTCTCAAGCACATCAAAAAAATCAAAATAATAATAAGTAGAGCTTTAGAATTTACAATTTCTTGTAACAACTACGTTACAAATTTCAATAAGATGCGACGGTAAAAAGGGGCAAGGGCCACTCTCTTCACCGGCGCGTGAGGATTCCCATGCATCGTTTCTTTTTCTCTGGCTAATCTATTCTTCTTCTATCTACATTTCAATTCAATGACTATGACTTGTTTGTCGAGGCACCACCTTGACAGCTACACCTCCGCCCAGATTCCAATTTGTGACTGAAGAAGACCCACGATTACCAAGACATAATTTGCACGTTACTTTAGCATCCTGTCAATCTCCTTTCCTTACCGGTGAACCTATGGCGGAGCTGGCTCAGGCCCCCGACGTTTACGCTCCGAGGACTCTACCTGCGTGGAGGTCGCTGCTTAACTGGCTTCTTTTCTTCTTTCAGATCTTTGTTCAGATCGTTAGAGGAACGCCTTCTCTCAGTCAGGTACTTTCCTATGTCGGCTTGCGTAATACCTCTTTCCTTTCTTCTGCGCCGCAGTTCAAGCCGCTGCCTATTGTTGAGCTGCCGGAGTCTAAGGAGCCGCCGCAACAGCCACCTCTTACTCTTTCTACCTTGCAAATCGCCGCCGGTAGAGTTCCAGATGGTAACGGACAGCAAAGACTCACGGTAAGCAACCTTCTTATAGAAATATTTTAAAGCTTATTGAATATGATGAATCTCGACCTTATTTATCCGGAACTTAGCAAGATGAGTTTGAAAGAAGTTTTATCATTGATATATTTTGAGCAAGACTAAATATTCTGACACTGCTATTGTAGAGCTGCAAACACTATTTCAGTTTGCACATCTAGCTAATGATTGGTTCTTGGGTGCATGAATAGGTTATTGTTACGTATTCCACTTGGTTAGGAGTTTCACCGTAGGTCATCTCGTGTAACTTTTTCTTGCTTAATTAGTGTTGCAATAACCATAAGTACCAAAGGAAACAGTAACAGGAAAGGGAAGTTGCTTAATGATTCAATGTGAAAGAGCAATGCATGGACATAAACAGTTAAATTTTAATTCCCAAATCTAGTTAACACTGCAACCAAATCTAGTTAACATTAAAATTAAATTATGTCCAGTGTTCACTGAAGAAACCAAACTTTGAGCAGAGGGTCTTATCGGAAACAACCTCTCTACCCCACAAAGATAGGGGTAAGGTCTAAATACATCCTACCCTCCTCAAGTGGGTGTCTTACACTAGTTATGTTGTTGTTGTGACATGCATGGGCATGCTTTTCTCCAATTTATTTCCTAGGAGGTGATGTGTAGAATTCTTTTCCTTTTTGGTATTGTAGTAGAGGATCTCTACTTCTGCTTCAAAATATTACCATTACTTCCATGTATGTATGTCAATGGAACATATAGGATGTGATACTCCTTCTCCATCGGTAGAGGAGCCATATGAGTCCGAAGCAAGCTAAGCGACAATAGCAGAGGTGGTTCAGTAATGTAATTGTTACAGACTAGCTGGAAGGGAAGATCACACATGCCATTGGATAAGAGGGTGTTTGGATTGCCTTTTTTTAAGTAGCTTTTGACTTTTAAGATCTTTTTTTTATTTTTTGAGGCGTTTGCGAATGACAAAAAGTGTTTTTAGGCACTTTTTTTAGGCTGAAACAGCACAAGAATAAGCTAAAAACCAAAAGTTGGGTATTTCCAACTTATGACTTTTAACTTTTAGCTTATAAGTTACTTTTAAAAAGCCAATGAAATTATAACTAAATAAAGGGAAAGTAGTTCAAGAAGGGCAGTGAAGTATGAAAAAGACAAGAAAAGTATGAAAGATGAACCCTTCGGGGTGGCCCAGTGGTTTGGGCTTGGGACTTCCATGTTGGAGGTCTCAAGTTCGAAACCCCTTGCCAGCGAAAGCAAGGGGTTTGCCTTCTGGGTCGAGCTCGTCGCACCGGGCTTGCCTAGTGCGGGTTACCTCTCCTATGTGGTTTGCGAGCTATTGCATAGGAATGGTGGTTTTACCCTGTGCGCACCCAAAGGGTAGCGGCTGCGGGTTTCCTTGTCATAAAAAAAAAAGTATGAAAGATGAAATTGATAAAATACTGGGCGAGTGCAATGTGTATAAGAAATACTGATATGTCGGAATATACCGTCAACCCTCTCTATAGTGGTCATTCATTATAACGACATTTTAATATGACGGCTTGATTTTCTCCAAAACTATTTTTTGATGTTATATTTTAATTCTCTATAACAACATTCGACCTTCAAGAGGAAGGACATTCATTATATCAGTACGCACATAGTAAATTTCCATCAGTTATGGTCATAATTTCACGAGGAAAGACTATTGCTGTTTGCCTTTTTTCTTTTGAGAGAAAAAAGACCACAATTGATGATTGCCTTTTTTACATTCATAATCTTTCTAATTTTGCATATTTTTGTAAATGTCAAATGCCAGTATACATATATAACAACACCTCACTATAGCAGCCATAAAATATTTAGACAAACGCTGCCACTATAAAAAGGTTTGACTGTACAGAGGAAAGGACAGGGGAACATGTTCTGGTTTACAAGAAGTAGGAGTGGCTTGGTTTTCCTTGTTGCTTGTAGTCCTAGTTTGTTTCTTTTGGTTTCTTTTTTTGATTCTATTTTTTTTTTTTTTTTTTGTGTGTGTCTATTGGAAGTTCGCATGCTCAGAAAGGTTTACTGCCGATAGTGCAACTATGGCATGCAAATCAGATTAATAGGACAAATGATATCAACATATGAATCGGTTAGCAAAGTTTTAGTTATGCAGTCCGACATGGCTGAGGTTGGGCTTTGCTACAGGCTCAGATATTGCAGGATCTGTTATATCTAATACTTCAATTAGTATATGTATGTTGAAGAGGCCTCATATGGGATGGGAAAACCACCTCCATCCCCAGAGGCACCATGTGAGGTGGAAGCATGCTAAACTACAATGACTTAGGTAGTCCAATAGTGTGCTTTAACATAGACAAACTGTAAATAGAAGATCAGATGTCACACTTGCTTGTGTAGGATATGCATATAACGAACAATTAAAATATCTTATGTATTAGGATGGAGGTATCTAATGGAAATTGCAACTTGATAATGGGAAGGAAGTAACATTTCAAAGAAGATGATAACCGATATGAAGGAAGAGAGAAGTTGTGATGGATGGGAGGACAGAAAAAGTGTGAAATATGGCATTGATGAAAAACGGGAACAAACGGAATCTTTATTAAATGTTAATATGTCAGAATATATATGTGAAATGAAAGGGGGAATTGCTATGATTTGCAAGAAATAGCATATGCTGATTCTAGTTATTGCTGGTAGTTTTTATATTGTTTCTTTTGATTTTTTTTTTTTGTTTTAAACATGTATAGTTTCTTTTGGTTTCTTCTTTTTTTTCTTGTATCCTTTATTGTGATTATTTTCTTTTGTCTATTGGGAAGATGGCTTGCTGGGCCTCAGAGTATTAAGAGAGCCATTGAAAACTGGAGCACATGGAAGGTGGTTTATAAAGCTATCTGGAAAATCTGGAGAATGATCCCTGCCAGCATTTTTTTTGGTGTTTGTGGATAGAAATGAACAGAAATTTTGCTGGTTTATCAACTTTGAATCATTTTATTAACTGAGTGATTGTCTTAGAATAACATCTCAATTTTTTTTGTTACTCTCTTTTGTACTACTTTTGCATCTTCTTGATGCCATCGATGAAGCTACTTCACCAAAATAAAAAAACAAGTCCTAAGGTGACTATTTGCGTCTTCTGTTCCTTTTTGATGTTGCCCATGTCCGAGAGTAGCTGTAAATCAAGAGAGACCCTGAGAATTGATGGAAGAGGTCTGAACTTTAGGAGATTGTTGGAGCTGAACGGTACCTGTCTATTTGCTGATCTGTGACTTGTATGATGCTTAAATTGTGACTGATGCTACTTATCCAAAAGGAAAAATAATGTGACTGATGTTAATTCCATGGCTTGCTATATCATCTGAATATTTATGATGTGGCATTTCTGTTGTGACCAGTTCTGTTATAGAGGATTCATATAGCTAACTCCAATTAGTTGGTTACAAAGGTGTAGTTGATTGATTGGCGTTTCTTTTGTGTCTTGTAGCTCTTCCTGTATGTTCTAGTCCTTTGTTAGTAGGACCTCTGTTAACCCTGTTATTTCCCTGAAAAGTTAATACATTGTTAGCATATCAGCTGTCTTGGTATCCGATGTTCTGCTTGCTGGGTCTTTTTTGATCAATGGTGGATTCGATGCGAATTGTAATTGCAGAGGGGGAAAGAGTCTGCATGCTTTGTGGTGCTTTCAGTCTTACATTTTGCTACTACATGCCTCTTCCCGAAGTACTTCCTTTTTTTCAAATAAACCCCTCCGGTCGATAAAAATTTGAGAACTATAGATTCATTAGTACCGGTTTTAGGGGACTGCTAAGAATTATGTGAAAAAAAGCATTGAGATAATATCTTTCATCTTATCTCATCTGCTGAAAAAGGGAGCTCCCTTGATCATCTGAAGAGATTTTTAGGCAGAATTGGTCAACTGAGGCCACAAGCTCTAATGTTTTATTTTTGTTGGGACCACCAGATTGAAGGAAACCTCATGCATGCTTTGGAATAGGGTTACCTCTTGGTTACTTTACCTTTATAAAAAAAAAATAGGGTTACCTCTTGGTTTGAAGAATTGATACCCTTCATTTGATGGAATAAAGTTATAGCTCAAAGACGTTCTAGAATCTGTAAGAGTATTATGATCAAATTTTACAGAAAGCTGACTACTGAGAGAGATTGGGGGACTTAGAGATGGGTTAATAATAATCTTGGTGGGCTTTCAGATAAGCAGATAGTAAAATTATTTATTGAATTTCTTAGTAATAAGTGCACCAGATTGGTTGAATGACTGGGTCGTTTTCTTTGTTTAGCAAAACGTTCTTTTTGAACTTTTCTCAAGTTCTTAACTGTTGCTTGTAGGTGGTTCTTGACTTGGATGAAACTTTAGTTTGTGCCTATGAGACATCAAGTTTGCCCAATATCGTACGCACCCAGGCTACAGAGGCTGGATTAAAGTGGTTTGAGCTTGAGTGCACATCTTCAGACAAGGTTATATTTTCACTTCTGTTTATGATTGAGTGATTATCTGGCAAGTAACTTGAAATTTTTCATCTCATATATTCTGGATGGTTTTAGGAATGCGAAGGCAAACCTAAGATCAATTATGTCACAGTTTTTGAACGTCCTGGATTGCACGAGTTTCTAAAAGAACTCAGTGAATTTGCCAATCTTGTCTTGTTTACTGCTGGGCTTGAAGGTTTGCCCGTTGATTTGAGATTTATTTTGTTATCTTCCTTAATTCACGGGTTCATCTATAAATGGTTAATTCTCATTGTTATCTGTGTGCAGGCTATGCAAGACCTCTTGTTGACAAAATTGATGTTGGAAATAGGTTAAGCTTGAGACTTTATCGGCCTTCAACAATTAGCACGTCAGTATTGCTTCTATTCTTATGTTTTTTCCTTTTCCTGTTTAATTCCTATGCTAGAGATTCTGACCTAGCATTATTCTAGGTGTTGAATGTGACTCCAAAAATAAGTTCCAGTCCATGTGCTAAAAATAGAAAGCAGAAGAATCTTACAGAGGCTTCTCTTAATGCATGTGTTTGACCACTGGCCTTGATATGTGTGTGTGTGTGTGAGAGAGAGAGAGAGAGAGAGAGATGAGTGGAGGTCGTGCTGCCTCATCAGATGCCATATGCTGCATGTGAAGCCATTGACCTTCCATAGATTGCTAATAGATGGTGACGGTGTGAACTTTTGAGAGTTGGGTTCCTCATAACTAATTTTTTGTCTTGATCCCCCATTTATCTCACTATATTATATAAGTATGACTCACTTTATAGCAGACAAATTTAAGTGTGGGTAGAGCAAAAAAAAAGTAACGATACGAGAAAGTGAGAATTTGTTTAAAGTTGACTTGTTAATCTGACTCTATGAGTATACCTTGATGGCCTTTATTAAACAATGAAATTACTTTGGCGACCCTGTGTTGCTCCCTCATACACACGTGTATGTGGTTGCTCAAGTAATACGACAATTGTAAACAATCAAAGGTCGGATCCCACAAGGACTGATGATTGCTCAAGTAATACAACAATTGTAAACAATCAAAGGTCGGATCCCAGAAGGAGTGATGATTGAAAAATATGTGATAAACTACTATTACGCAAAGAACTAGTGTTTTCACGAAGAAGTGGTTTGGTTGATTACTTCTAATTGCAATGATTCAATAAATAATTTTTTTTGAGATAAAGGTAACTGTGTATTCACAATAGGCTCTCATCATCAAACAAATGATGAGCATAGGTCACTTACAATCTCACCAGAGCATATCAAAACTACCTTATGGGAGACTACAAATTTCCATGGAAATCAACAAAAAGTTCTATATCCCCCACCATATTTTGCTTACACCAAAAATACAAAAGGCTAAAGCAATTCATTCTAATCTTTTGGAGGTTGTTTCTCGTATCCTCAAAGCATCTTGCATTTCTTTATTTCCACCGAGTCCACCAAATGCAAGCTGGGATTAACTCCCGCCAATCTTCACCAGAATCTCTTCTTCCTATCTCCTCCCAGCTGTATAATAAGTCCTTAGTGGTCCTTGGCCTTACCCAGTACACACCAAGTATACGGAGAAACATGTTCCACAGGTTTGTAGCCACTTTGCAATGGAGGAATAGATGTCTATTAACTTGTGCATCTTGATCACACATGAAGCACCTTGAAAAGATTTGTCTCCCTTTTTTCTGAAGCACTTCTTGTGTCAAACATGCCTTTCTGCACACCAGCCAAGCAAAACATGAGACTTCTAAAGTTATTTTTATCTTCCAAATTAACTTCCATGGACAAAATCTAATCTGTGATTGATCAGCATTGTTTCTCCAGTAACATAACTTTACTGTGAACACTCATTTGTTATGTAGTCTCCAAATAGGCTAGTCAGGTTAATTGGAGATGCCTGGAATGGCATGAAAGGACCTGAAACAGGTTAGTGATCCTCTTAATCTCCCAATCATTAAGTGCTCTCCTGAAAACGAGGTTCCAACCCCGAGGGCTCCACTGTTGGGAATTGTGGCATTGCCCTGTAGAGTGAACAGATCTGGGAAAAGTGATTTTAGGCACTCTTCCCCAATCCATATTTCATTCTAGATTTCAATTTTCCTGCCATTTCCCACATTTGGTGAGATGTTGTCTTTGAACTGGGGCCATAATCTTCTGATGGTCTTCCACACACTACAACCGAAGATTCCTAGAACCTCCTCAGTTGACCAATGGCTTTGCAATGTGTGATGACTCCCATTCTTTTTTATTCTTTATTTTTAGTCTCTCTTCATCCTTTATTTTCACTAGTATTCTCATCATCTCAATAACATTTCAATAAGTTTTTTTCTCAAGCAATTTTTCTTTATCTTTCTTTTTTTCATGTCACATTTTTTTAAAAAGGGCCTTTTATCAATTAGTAGTTATCTTTGGTGATGATTTACACTTGACCATCCCTTTGTTTAGATTTAACAATTTTGTCACAATTTATGCTATAGTACTCAAGGAAGCAAGATGCAAAAACTAGGGATTCAACAAAATGGATCCAGATAAAAATATGGCTATCAAACAAAAGGTTACAGGCTCAAAGGACTAACTAGTGATAACAATATCTGAAAAAGCTAAAATTTACAAAAATATCAAAGAAAGCATATTATCATCTTCTAAATATAACAATATTTTTTATTTCGCTCAATAACATACCGGGCAAGTTCTACGTTAAGATACAAAACATGGAATAAGCAAGAAATCCTCAAATGGCACAAGTCTTAATCAAGATGGATCAATTTTACTTCCAAGACAAATATAGTCATAACAAACTACAAAATAAGAATAAACTATATATAGTCATCATCCTGAGCCTAGGTGTCAGAAAATCTGTTAGTATATTAAACCAGTGTTTCGGACGACGAAAGGCGACAAGGGTTTGCCTTGCCACAAGGCGAGGCAAGCGGCGAGGCGCTCGCCATTTTGAAGTGCGGCCCAATTAATACCAAAAAAATAAAATATTTAATTGCATATATAAATAATTGTTAAGAATTCCCACATCGGAAAAGGGATGGGAATTTAGTCTCCTTATATGGACTTGGACAATCCTCCCCTCATAAGCTAGATTTTGAGGTTGTGTTAGGCCCAAGATCCATCTTCACAGGGTATTAGAGCTTTCTTTAGTGAGAAAACAAGAATAATAAGAGAACAAAATTGCTGAATTTTTTTTTCCAGCAAAACCTCCATTGTTCTGCGATTCCGACACTCTCCAGGGGTATTATGCATATACCAGTACCACCATTACGATCGGAATCCTCGCAGGTTGTGTTTTTCAGCCACTTTTCAGGCAGTTTTTCTTTCCAGCAACTTTTTTCGGCAAGACAGCAAGCAGTTCTCCAGTTTTCCAGATCTGTTCTTTAGTTTTTTCCCCAGAATTTACTTTATTTTTGAACAATAATAGATCTGTTTTTCATGTCTCTCAGATCCGATATGTTTAGCACTAAATCTGTGAGTTCCACCAGCCCAAACCACGGCATCACCACAGAACCTTTGACAGGTAGTGTAAACTATTTATCTTGGTCCTCCTCTGTTTAATTATGGTGCAAGAGACAAGGTGTTCAGGATCACTTGGATACACATGCCAAGGATATTACTAAAAAAGATAGGGACGAATGGGAGAAGATTGATGCTCAATTGTGTAGTCTGCTATGGAAATCTATTGATTCAAAGTTGATGCCATTGTTTCGACCATTCCAAACTTGCTTCTTAGTTTGGGAAAAGGCTCGTGGGCTATACACAAATGACATATCCCATTTTTATAATGTGTTTTCTCGGTTGACTAACCTTAAAAAGCAGGACTTGGATATGTCAACTTATCTTGGACAGGTTCAGGCGGTTATGGAGGAATTTAATGAGTTAATGCCCGCTACTCCAAATGTTGAAAAGCAATTTGAGCAGCGTCAAAAGATGTTTCTAGTTGTTACACTTGCTGGACTTCCATCTAATCTTGATTCAGTGCGAGATCAAATTTTGGCTAGCTCTACTGTTCCTATTGTGGATGACCTGTTTACTCGATTGTTACAACTAGCTGCACCACCTATGTCGTCTAGTCATCCAATTCCACCTGCAGATTCTTCTGTCCTAGCATCTCAGACTGCATTTCAGACTGGAAATCGACATGGAGGCTGGCATGGGAAACAACGACCAAGATGTGGTCATTATAACAAATTGGGTCATACCCGTAAGGTGTGCTACTCTCTACATGGTAAACCAAAGAATGCTCATGTTGCTCAAATTGAATACACTGGTAATCCCATCAATCAATTGTTCTCTTTGTCTGAGGTAGAATACAATGACTTTCTTCAGTATCAAGCGAGTAAGCAGACATCTTCATCAATAGCTTCCGTTGCCCAAGTTGGTAATCCCGTTAATCCTGTTGCTTGTATCTCACAGTCCACCACACTTGGCCCTTGGGTTATGGACTCAGGTGCTTCTGACCACATTTCTGGTAACAAATCTTTATTGTCTAATATTACTTACTCTTAGTCCTTTCCGACTGTTACATTACCTAATGTTTCTCAGACCATGGCAGTCGGAGTCGGTCAAGCCAATTCTTTACCTTCCTCGACTCTAAATAATGTTCTTTTTGTCCCTGGTTGTCCCTTTAGCCTCTTGTCAATAAGCCGTTTGGCTAAGGCTTTAAATTGTTTCACCTCATTTTATAGTGACTTCTTTGTCATACAGGACCTCAGTACGAGAAGGATGATTGGCGAACTGGCTCTACTAGGACCCCAAATATCAGAATGAACTAAATGAAAAAAAGACTCTGCACGATTATTAGGACTACGTGGAAAAGTAGCTCGGGTGTGCTTCCCCAATTGACATGACTCACAATCTAACTTAGACAATTTGGACAAGCTAGGTACTATCTTTTGAAGTTTGGATAAACTAGGGTGTCCCAATCGTTTGTGGATTAAATCTGGAGAGTCTGAGATTGAACAAACTGTAATGGATTTGTGAGAATTGAGATAATAAAGTTCATCTGACTCATGCCTTTCACCAATCATCCTTCCCGTACTGAGGTCCTGTATGACAAAGAAGTCACTATAAAATGAGACGAAACAATTTAAAGCCTTAGCCAAACGACTTATTGACAAGAGGCTAAATGGACAAAAAGAACATTATTTAGAGTCAAGAAAGGTAAGGGATTGGCTTGACCGACTCCGACTGCCATGGTCTGAGAACCATTAGGTAATGTAACAGTGGGGAAGGGACTGAGAGCAAGTAATATTAGACAATAAAGATTTGTTACCAGAAATGTGGTCAGAAGCACCAGAGTCCATAACCCATGGGCCAAGTGTGGTGAACTGTGAGATACAAGCAATAGGATTACCAACTTGGGCAACAGAAGCTATTGATGAAGATGTCTGCCTTACACTCTAGTGGTACTTGGGAGCTTGTTCCTCTACCTCCAGATAAATCTACAGTTGGTTGTCGGTGGGTATATACAGTGACTGTTGGGCCTGATGGACAGATTGATGCTCTTTATGGCCTGAAGCAGTCTCCTCGAGCATGGTTTGGGAAGTTTAGCGTGGTTATTCAGTAGTTTGGCATGGTTTGGGAAGTTTAGCATATGGTTATTCAGGAGTTTGGCATGGTACGAAGTGAAGCTGATCATTATGTGTTCTATTGTCACTCTGTTCCACAGGCAATTATGATGAGGGAATTACCAAATTGAAACATCACCTTTTCCAGCACTTTCAGACTAAAGATCTCGATCGATTAAGGTACTTGTTGGGCATAGAGGTTGCTCAATTCAAATCAGGAATTGCCATTTCACAAAGGAAGTATGCATTTGATATTCTTGAAGAGACAGGGATGATAGATTGTAGGCCTATTGATTCTCCAATGGATTCAAATGTTAAGCTCTTACTAGGTCAGGGGGAACCTCTTAGTGATCCAGGAAGATATAGAAGGCTGGTAGGAAAGTTGAATTATCTCACAGTGACTCGACCTGATATTACCTTCTCGGTAAGTGTCGTAAGTCAGTTCTTGAACTCTCCTTGTGATAGGCATTGGAATGTAGTTATTTGCATTCTTCGATACATAAATCTGCTCCAGGGAAAGGACTTCTTTACGAAGACCGAGGACATGAGAAAATTGTTGGATATTCAGATGCAGATTGGGCAGGGTCACCCTCTGACAGAACGATCCACTTCGGGATATTGTGTTCTAGTTGGGGGAAATTTGGTGTCTTGGAAAAGTAAGAAACAAAATGTGGTTGCTAGATCTAGTGCAGAAGCAGAATATCGGGCTGTGGCAGTGGCAACATGTGAACTCATATGGATCAAGCAACTACTGAAGGAGTTGAAATTTGAAGATACTAAAGGAATGGAACTTGTGTGCGATAATCAAGCTGCACTTCACATTGCATCGAATCCAGTATTTCACGAGAGGACCAAACACATAGAGATTGATTGTCATTTTGTTAGAGAAAAGGTACTTTCAGGAGACATAGTCACAAGGTTCGTGCGGTCAAGTGATCAGTTTGCAGACATATTCACCAAGTCCCTAGCTGGTCCCAAAACAAGTTATATATGTAACAAGCTTGGTACATATAATTTGTATGCACCAGCTTGAGGGGGAATGTTAGAATCATAGGAATATCCTAGAATTTCTATAGCATATGTAAATATAGTAGGTAGCTTGATTTCCTCCTAGATTTACTCTAGCTTGATTTGATATTGATTTGTAGTGATTAGGTATTGATTTCCTTTCCTTTTTAGGACATGTATACTTAGCTATTTAAACCCCAATAGCTTGTGGGAATAATCAAGCTGAGTTCTCTCTCAAACTCTTCTCTTCTCACAATAACCAAAATCTCAATAGCAATAACATATAAGAAAATATTTCAATTCAAAAGCTGAAAATAGATAATACATACTTAGAACTTGAATGAGAAAAAAACAGAACAAAAGTCAAAACAGTGAGGAAAAAACAGAGGTAGAAGTGACTCTGAAGAGGATGGAAAAGAGAAACAGAGGAAGAAGAAATCTGAAGAAGAAAAGAAGAAATACATATTGGTTGGACTTTGGAGTCGCCGAAAAAGTCTAGCTAGTCAGTCTAGTCGAAAATCCTAAAATTACCTTTTAACATTTAAAACCCTAAATTGGTCACCTTTTTTTAAAGAAAATACAAAAGGCGACCCCTTTCTCGACTCTTGCCTCTCGCCTTTGTCTCCATGGCGACGCCTTTTGACGATCGCCTCTCCACAATGCTAAAATGCGATGAAGGGTTGCCTCGCCTCGCCATTGGCGATGAGGCGATCGCCTTTCACAACACTGTATTAAACACTCAAGCTCAAGTTGGGAGGAAGCAGGAATTGAGGCAAAGAACAAAAGTTATTGGAGGACCATTCCAGCATGCATCTGGTGGACCATTTGGAGAGAAAGGAATGCTTGAAACTTTGAGGACAGAAGCAGATCCCTACAAATGATCAAAACAGATTGTATTCTGTTATTATGTTTTTGGTGTACAAAGAGTTCCCCTAAAGATGCAGAAGCAATCCTAGAAGTATTAGAATCATGCTAGGCTTGCTGTTTTTGTTCCTAGATTTTGATACTTTTTTGTAAAGGGGCTTTCAGTACTACATAAGTACTGGTTTATAATACAAATCGTTACCTTCTCAAAAAAAATAAATATTAAACACTCAAGCACTCACATGAAAGTACTACTCAAGCTTAGACCTAAATATGCTTAGCATCAACCAAGTCAAAAAGGGTTTTTTGTTTCCCTCCTTTACTACTACTAAAAAGAAAATAATAATTAAAAAATAAAATCTAATGACTAATTTTCCTCAAGACGGTCGTTATCCATCAATCATTGGGAAAAGTCTCTACCTATGAATAAAAGAAAAAAATACGGTTCAAGGACTCAGTTGGAAAAGAGCCGAAAACAAAACCAGGGGAAATTATTCACTACCTGATAAAATAATATAGAAGGCATCCAAGCAAGTTCTCCACCCCACACTTGAAATTGTGTACTGTCCTTTGGCCTAACTAATATTTTGAGTTGTAAAGTTGAGAAGCTCCCAACTACATATTTGGGTTGCCTCTGGGTAACAACCACAAGGAGTTAGAGATATGGGGTAGGATTATTGAGAAAATTGAGAAAAGGTTAGCCACCTGGAATAATATCTATCACTTAGGTAGAACCATCTTTGTCAATTTTGTTCTAGATTCTTTGCCAACATATGTCATGTCTGTATTCTCCTTGCCTTCTAAGATGGAAGAGAGATTGAACAAGCTGAGGAAGGACTTTCTTTGGTTGGGTAATAAGGAGGGCAAAGGTATTTACTTTGTCAAATGACAAACAATCCAACTAAGTAGACATTCTGGTGGACTTGGTATAAAGAACCTGGGACTTCAGAACAAATGCCTATTATCAAAATGGCTCTGGAGGTTTGTTTAAGAAGAGCATGCACTATGGAATGAAGTAATTTTCAACAAATATGGGCAGAGTGATCAGTGGGTCTCTAATGTAGTGTCTAGCACCTATGGTGTATCAACGTGAAGGTCAATTAGGAACCTGTGGCCTAAGTTGTCTTAGATTGTTTGTTATTAAGTGGGAGAGGGCACCAAAATCTTATTCTGGAAGACAAGTGGATTGGTCAGGAGTCTTTGGTGAGTTCTTCTCTTAATTTGTTTTCATTCTGTGACAACTCTATAACAACAATTGCTGACACTTGGTCTTCTCAAGGGTGGATGGATCTCACCTTCGGAAGAAACCTGAATGATTGGGAAGTGAATAGAGTTGCTGCACTACTAGAAAGGCTTGGGGATTTCAAAGGCTGAACTATAGAACCAGTTACAATAAGGTGGAAACATGATAATATGGGAGGTTCTCTGTTGGAAGACGGTACTAAAAGTAGTGGAATAATCAAGGGGCATTCCTGGCCCATGAAAACTGGATGGAAGTGCAATACCCCAACCAAGGTGAAATGCTTCACATGGCTGGTGTCCAGAAGAGCATTTCTCACACAGGAAAAGCTGATAAAGAAGGGATTCCATATTGTATCCAGATGTTTTTTCTGTAAAGAAAGGGAGGAAATTAATATCATTTGTTTCTGCATTGCAAAGTCACTGCTCAGATCTGGTCTATGTTTCTAAGTCTGCCTCAAGAAGATTGGGTGGTGCCAGAACACACAACTGACCTTCTCAGTTGCTGGATAAAGAGAGGTGGGAGCAAGAGTCAGAAAAAATGTGGGAATATAATACCATCGTGTATATGGTGGTCAATATGGATAGATAGAAACAACAGGTGCTTTGAGAACATCTCTAACCCAACTCAGAAAATCAAAGAAAATTGTATCAACACTTTGCATTTTTGGTGTAAAGAAGAGGGTATAGAAGAAGCTGAATAGTTAATAGACTTCTTAGATTCTTTGTAATTATGGTTACTTCCCCCTTGTAACTTTTTGGAGGCTGCCAACATGTCCTTAATGCTGAAGAATACAATTTTACCTTTCTCAAAAATAAAATAAAATTGTGCACTGTCCTTGGTGCGAACCATAAAAATGCAAGAGTAAAAGAAACTCTCTGAATGGTCAAAGTTTGAACTTTAAAGTATTAACAACTCATGATAGGGGATACTCAAAACTTCTCCCAGACATGGTTCTTCATGTGGGTAACCCACACTTAGTTCCAATCACCTAGCTCACTTTTGCATACCTCCCCAATGACTTTGCTTCCATGCGCATCTTCCTACAAAAACAAGAACAAACTACAAAATACTAATAAAATAAATAAAACAAAAGAAAATAGTAAAGTTGGGTTGCCTCCCAACATGCGCCTAACTTTACGTCGTTGCATGATGCGATCAAATTTTTCCTTTACCTCGAAATGATGAATTGTACCCCCTAGTTTTGCTTTAAGCTTGCGGCTGTGCTCCAAGGGTGGAGGTACAAATAAAATTAGGCCAATTGACCAGAATAGTCTGCCGCACGTTTTGGCCTTCAGATGGGGAATGTAATTGTGTCTTTTTGGCATGACAACTTCAAGAATATAAACACTTTGTCCCTCTCCATTGATACCTCCATAAGTTCGTGTGATTTCATTTTCATGTCACCATCCAAACATTATGTCGAAAAGGCTTGGAGTGAGGTCCAATGCCCCTTTAATCTTTACGTTCCCATATTCAAATACACTAGAGTCTTCACAATTAATACTATCTACTTCTTCACATCACTATAGTGTACTCTTCTTAACAGTGGCATCATTGATCAAGTGTGGTCGAGTAGTTGGCCCTCTAGTTTTAGCTCATCAATTTGGCTTATAAGTACCTTTTCTGCCTCACTCAACTCATAAGTAAACTGTTGTGCGTTAAACACATCAATCTTTGCCCTTAGCTCAACATTTAAGTTGTGAATGTCCAAGCCAAATCTGTCAGCCTCTTGAGTGAGCTTCACTCGTCCTTCGATAAAGTGTGGCGTCAAATTTGTATGTTTCTCACGGAGACCCCATATTGCTCTAATAATTTCCTGCAAAGATCCATACTATCAGAAGCACATGGATTATCAGAGTTATCATTAAAAGGGCTCGAGGTAGGGTAAACATAATAGAAACAACTTATCCTATAACCACCACAAAAATCACAAGATTGAGATGGTGTACACATCACACATCTCACTCTGGGGAATATATTGGCAATTTTGCCACCAGTGGGGTCTTTTACAATAAGGACAAAGATCAACAAAACAAGAGTACTTCTCAGTTCTCATTCCACACTTTTTCATTCACGAAGGGAAGAAAAATATATCTACAAAAATAAAATATACAAAACTTAAATAGACAAAAAGAAAAAGTTTAATCTAGATAAACAATTAGTTGCAAGTCCCCAACAATGGCGCCAAAAACTTGTTGCTCCCAATTGCACATGCAAGTTTACGTGGTCGCTCAAGTAATACAACAATTGTAAACAATCGAAGGTCCTATCCTAGAGGGACTTGTGACTGACAAGTATTTCTGATAAACTACTACTACACAAAAAGCAAGTTTTTTCACAACTAAGTGGTTTGGTTGATTACTTCTAGTTGCAATGATTTAATAAATAATTATCACTATTGATCGATTGAAGGGTTTTGGTTATCACAGTCAAAGACAAATTCCAAGGCTATGATACTTCTATGTAATCATGTTGTGTCTACACCTTCGTTATCATGCAAGTTATTATCGAGTTGTTGATTTCCGGGGTTGATATTATGATCATGGTCTTTCAAGCCTCTAATATTCTATTCATAGTTGCCTCATTAAGTGATGATATGTTAACAATATGAATGCATTTATCTCCCATTAGTGAACCAAATAGGCCAATTAGGTATATCTCTATCCTACCAACAAACCCACTCCCATAGGCACGATCCTACTCTATTTGACCCTTGTTCTAACTCAACATTCCTCTCTTGAGTTTTGTTCAAGAATATAGATTTATATTACTGGTAGCTTAGCAGTAAAATAGTAACCGCAGGATCAGATTAACAACTGTACTGATAAAAGTTGTATACATAACGCAGATTACGAAAACAACATTCAAACTAGGCCATAACTCCAGAACGAGAAGTTTAGCTCCCCATAAACATGGAGGAATTACAACAAATCATCCCAAAGGAAAACATAAAAATAAATAATAATTGGGAGTAGAGATAAAACCACAGATCTCTGGCCTCCATGGTGCCTCCAAGCTTCTCCATGTCTTTGTAGGTTAAACATTGTCTTCCAAAACGTTTTAAGGACTATTTATAAGTGTAGAAAAAATTCTAGAGGAAATAAAATGAGCCCAAAACGAGTTGAGAATTATTTGGGTCAGAGAAATTGGACCTCATGGAGTGAGGTGTAGAGTGAGCAACTGTCTCACGGTCACCCTTGCTGCCTGAGGCAATGTGCACTCTTCGGCCACTTTGCACGTCTTCAATTCTTATGCTTTTTGTTTTTTATCCAACTTGGGTCGTCTTCAGTTGTGGGGGACAACCATTAAATGGTTGTCCTTTTGTTGTATCCCCTTTCTTTTTCCTTTTATATATTCTCTCGCTTTAATTCATTTTTGTTTTGAATCTCTTCATCTTCACACTGTTTTAATTCTACACATTACAGATATAATATTAAGCATAAATTAATATAATCAATACTCAAAAGGTAATTAAAACTACTAAAATGTGAGACAAATAATAGCTAAAATATGTTATTTTGCCCGAACATGGCTAGAAGGTTTTCTTTTTGGCATATACCAAAATGTTTGGCGAATCAGAGTATCATTTATGTAACTTTTAAATAGCTTATATCTGGATTAAACATTTTGAAGCAATAGTAGACGAAGCCTCTTGTCTGATTAAGGTCTTAATCTTAATCATTGAGATCGCAGTCATTAAGTTCGTTTGTTTTCAACGTCTGAATATTAAATCATTCCGATCTTAATCATCAAGTGTTTGTTTTTCTTATTTTACAACCACTTAATGAGTTTGAATAGGTTTGAATGGTTAAGATCAATAACAAAGTCTTAATATCATTAATATGTCTATTTAAGAATTTCTACAAAGATGGCAGTTCTCCGCTACTTCATCTACTTTTACCCACGACCCACAACTATCATTTCAGCCACAACTACCACCACCGTCAATCACCACCACTACCACTCTCAGCCTTACCACCACCACTCCTACCGCCAATTATCAAAATCAATTATCATCACCATTAGCCATCATTTGCAATCATCACCACCAAACCTTATTACATCCACTAATCACCACCGACAATTACAACCATTAGTCAACACTATACATCGCTAACTGCCATTTATCATTCACCATCGTCAGTAGCTATCAGTATCATTCCACTACTAATTATCAGTCGCCACAACCAATAACCACAATTATTAATTTTTGTCAACCATTATACCATAAGATACTATCCACAACCACCATCATCCGTCAACATCATCCAAATCGACTCACACAATCAACATCGCTAGTTACCACCACCACCTATTGCCATATAATTTTTTAAAAATATTTTATTAAGATCAGTTTAGTATTTTAGTTAAATGTTATTTTATTATTTTTTAAACAAAAACAAATTTTATACATTCAGACTTTGGGAAACAAACCGTCTTTAACTATTTAGTATTCAGATCTTAGTGCAACATCTTAATATTCAGATGTGTGTTCAGATTCAAACCTCTAAATTTTAATGCACATCTTTATATTCTGATGTGCATTCAGATTCAGACGTCTTAATCTTAATGAAAACAAATGAGGCTGAAGTGATTTACATACTTTGCCTTTGTTAATCCTGTTCGTAGCCTTTCTCAGGGCATTTCATCATATGCATACTTTGTCTGAAATATTTTTCTGAATGGCTATATTTCTTCGCTCATTCTTTTTCTGGAATTTCAGCTGAAACTACCATAATTTCTATTAGGATTGTCAGTAACTTTACTACTTCCATAAGATGAGGCAAACCTGATTGTGGAAGTTCCCATATATTGTTTTTTTTTTTAAACTGATAACTTTGTATATATTGATAGAAACAGATCAGTACATGGGCTGTACTAGGGCCATATTTACAAGTAAATCCAGATCCTATGATCCTATGTCTAAAGAATCTAACATATCACTAATAGATTTCCCATACATAGTTGGTCTGCACATACACTATGAATCTCTATATCTAGCAGTAACTATATGCATTTAATCTGTCATATAGTACCTTGAGGATCATTCAGCCCATTAGTGTTTGGGCTGTGTATGATTTTCAAATTAAATCCTTAATTTGTTGAAAAGCATGGTGGATCAATGTCAATGTTTCTAAAAAAGTTTCAAGCCTTATAGTTCATCTCTTATGTTGGACAGTTGCCCGATTCAGTGATTATTATTGGGTCCACTTACATTTCTGTATCAAAAACTGGTGAAACCCATTGTAGATTATACTCTAACCTTAGTACTGGCTCGCGACTATCTACGGAATGTTCTAAATCTCGAGACTAGGAATTGTGATACATCTGGTTTGCTAAGACATGTTGGACACATAACATGTCTCTGATATGAGAGACTTTGATGCTTAATGCTTGTCACATGCTTAGACGGCTTAATTTTATCGTTGTTGGATAGAAAAGAGGAGTGGATTCTTTGTTTTTTGCCATTTCTTCGTATGTGGATTGTTAATCAACCCATTAGTACACTCTATGCGTTTTGATAAGGATCTATCGTTACATAATTTTTATCAATATCACTCCTATGATACATCAATCCTGTTGGATTGTTTCGTGAAAGGACCTCATTTCTTTATGGAATTTATGTTCTCTCAATGATAGTACTTGTCGGGAATAAAAGGGAGTTCCCTAAATGATACTTATAACAGGATTACCCATCAAGTATGTCTAATTTAAGCTTCTCCCTCTCAGGAAAATGATGAATGTGATGTCCCCAAGATAAAGAAAGATAGTCATGACATTAGAAATTGATTACTGATATTAGATAATGAATTTTCCTGTACCTAATGGTTCAGATCAAATATTATGACATTTGTCAGGTCCATAAATTTGTGGTATCCATATCGCGTTGATTTCTGTGTCCTTGTAAACTCAGCTTATTGTTGATGCGACAATTATTTAAAAATTTCTTTTCAGCTTATTATTGTGAATTTGACATTTTGCTTACCTCACAGGGAGTACCGAGAACATGTGAAGGATTTATTATGCATTTCAAAGGACTTAAGCCGAATCGTCATTGTTGATAACAATCCATTCAGTTTCTTATTACAACCTCTAAATGGAATTCCATGCATTCCATTTTCTGCTGGACAACCACATGATATACAGGTTTAATAAATAAGAAAACCATGTTCGGAATCTATTCCTCAAATTTAGCTACTATGCTCCCTTGACGTCAACTCAGATTTTTTATTTTGTGTCAGCTTTTGGAGGTAATTCTTCCACTTCTCAAGCATCTCTCCAAGCAAAAAGATGTGCAGCCTGTGCTGTACGATAGATTTCATATGCCAGAATGGTTTCAAAAGCATGGAATCCCTGCTTCTGCATTGACAAGTGGGGAATGAAAATCTTGCAGGTGAAATTGTTACTAATTCCTGGACACCAATCCTGTAATTGTTCTGGGAGGGTCCTCTTCACCCGAAGAACAATTTTTGTATAGGTAATTTTGTGCAGAAGAGCAGCCAACAGGGAGGTCTCAAGTACTGATCGGAACGTTCTCTGCCACTATGTCGCACAACATTCTCATTGTGGAAATTAAGATTATTGTGTAACTTGTTCATAGCCCCCGTTCTTGGACGATGTTAGTGTTTGTGCACTTGTGTAAACAGCCATTGCCAATAATTATTCCCTTCTATCTGAAACAAATTCTAGTTTAAAGGTTTGACCGTTGGGATGCTTTCTTCAGGAATGGTAATGTTATACATTCTTGGTGACACCTTGGGTGTGTTTAGTATGAGAATATTTTTCAATTTTTTCATAGTCGCTTAGTAATAGTTTTGGAAAACATTTTCGGTAGGAAAATGACTTCCTAGTAGTAGGTAAAACAAGTTTCACAAGTGTGCATACTTCATATTAACCCCACCCCTATTTCTCCCAAACCTTCACCCTTACCCTTAAGTTTAAAGTGACATGGAGATTGATGATGATCTTGTACATTGTATTAGCATAGGGCGAGTGAAATGGAGGCTCAAACATGGGGTATTGCGTCGTAAGAATGTGTTATAAAGGCTTAAAGGTAAGTTCTATCAAGTGGTGGCTAGACCCATATTGTCGTATGGAGCAAAGTGCTACATGTTCAACAGATAAAGGTAGCGGAGATGATGTTGCTCAGATGAATGTGTGAACATATTATGAGAGATAGGATTAGGAATAAAGTTATATAAAATAAAGTGGGAGTGACTTCCAAAAAAAAAGATGAAAAAAATGAGATTGAAGTGGGTTGAACATGTGGAGAGGAGATGCATGGATTTTTCTTGTGGTAGTAATTGCGAATGAGCAAGCAGGGGGCGGCAACTAAAGAGGTAGCGAGACTGATCCAGTAATAAAGAGGTGTGAGAGGTTGGCTTAAGGAGAGGTAGAAGTAGGTTGAAGAACAACTAGGTGAAGATGATTAGATAAGATATGTCACACTTTCAATTATTGACGACACGACTCTAGAAAAGTATAGAGATCCAGGATAAAGGTAAAAGAGAAGTTGGTAGTAGAGTGTTGTCATACTTTTATGTGGAAGATGTAAGGGACTAGTCTCTTCTTTTCATGCACACTGTTTCATTTACTTTGTTAAACTTGTTATTTTGCTTTTAGTTTTGTTTTGATTACACTTTTTTTAGTCGAAGGTCTATTAGAAGCAATATGATAGAAACATGGGTTATATATTGGATAAAAGGCAAAGAAAATATAGTGAGAGACACAAGTATTACCTCGTATCTCTAGAATAATATTTTTGCATATGAAAGATATTACAACATACCTAAACATTATTGAATCTATTATTTATATAAGGAAAAACAGATTTTAGAACTAAGAATGCTTATTTCACCTTAAAAAAAGTATTTTAGATAAAAAAAATAAAACACACATAAAAAACGAGATCAAAATTTCAGTAAAACGATTTATTTCCTATAAAAATCAAGTTCCAGATTTTAAAAAAAAAACGAAATCAAAATTTCAAAATTAGGATTCTTATTTCTCAAAAGAAAATCAGATAAAAAATAAATAAAAAAACAATATCAGAATAAAAAAAACATCAAAAAAACAAAAAAGATCGGTAAAAGACAAAAAAAAAAGAAAAAGAAACACTACCTGTTGAATCAATATTGGATAAACTCTATTACTTATGGTGATAAAATTTAAAAAATCTAAATAGTAACCAAGATTGAGAATAAGAACGAAGAAAGAGATGCTCAAAATAAGAATCAACTAATTGAAAGAAAATCAAGGGATTGATTTATCTTGTCAATTATAAATTACTATATTTATGGAAAATATATTTTTTAATTAATTATATTAAGACTTCTTTTATTTTCTTTTTTCTGTTTTTATTATTTTCATTTTTAAATTTATTTTTAATTATTTTTTACATCTTGTTAAAAATCTAATGTTATGTATCAAAAATTAAAATGTCATGTTAGTACTAGTAATAACAACTCTTAAATACGTTATTTATTAAATTTACTCATATAATATAGCTAATTATAGCTACTTCATAACCATTTAATATAAAGACATAACTTCTAGTAACTTTAAGGAACTACCAACAAATAAAACCTAATAACGGTAAGAAAGTTCTCAATCTTCCATGTGTGAAATCTCCCGGAATTTGAGAAGATATAGATTATTATTTTCTATCTTTCTTTGCGTTCTCCTTCTTAAATAAGTATGCAAAATACGTGGCTTATCAGTATACCCTTCCTAAAAAGACGATTTGTCCCTTAAAGGAAAGATAAAAAAAAAAATTGTGCAACTAATAGATCATAATTTTTCCAACTAACTTTTTTGAAAGGTCGACCAATCCATTGAATCAATATACTGAAAAGATGTTGTGTGTGTTTTACGAGGAACAACTTGCAATTTATACACTTCCCCATTCAATTGAGAGATTAGAAACATCTTGTTCTTTAATTAGTTTATATTGTGTTTAGAAATACTAGACATTGTATATCCAATACCATGTCTCTGCCATCAAAGAAAAAAGAAAAAAATTATGCATTATGCCCAACTTAGAAACCTTTACTGACAAAGTTTTACATTTGATAATTTCATAATTATCTATTTGAACATCAAAGGTAGGGATATATTTGACTTCCAACTCAAGATTCATGACAATTTTTTTCTACGAAATTATGTGTCAGATCACTATTCACAATATCAATACTTTACGTCCACAAAGAGTGCCTTGAAATTTTAAAGTTGAAGCATATTTTTTGTCAAAAATTACCGTCAACACTTTGCACATTGTTCTCCTCTTCTATTAATTATAAATGTGTAAAAGAATTGATTTGCAGCGATGAATAGGGGTGAACTTGTCTCCACAATGATAACACAAGCCTTTTTCTTGTCAAATTTGTTCAAAATTTAGTGGACAAGTGTTTGGAAGTGATGACAGTTGAAAAAGGCATGTAATTGATTGGCGACATGATTGAAAATTAAAGAATTCTTGAGCCGCTGGAGAGAAGTCGCAATTGATGAATGTCATGAGACAAAAGTTCAAGCAGGTATGTTACTAGATCGATTTGGTCCTTAATTTTTTTTTCATAATCTAAAATTAGGTTCATTTCTTTATACACGTACCAATGCTTGTAAATCCTTACACCCACATGAATGTCTTTTTTAATCTCCCTAAGAAAAACTTCAAGTAAATGTTTTGGCTAATTTAGCATATGGGTTGCCCGTTTTGCAAATTTTTGTTTATACTAGAACATCTATTCATTTTGTTGAATACTTTATAGATGTTCATTTGAAAGTGTAAAAATGTACAACTTTTGCAAAAAAAAAAAGGTTTATTTTTCAAGTTGATTTGATCCATTTGTTCGTTTGACACTAAACGAGTTCGTTTTCCTCGCATAACCTTCGCCAACTCATTCTAATAATAAATATTCACCATTGATCTAAGCAAAATAATCCAAGATCCAACACATCTCCTTCCAAAGACATTAAATTCATATCAACCTTGCAATTATCATAGGTTAAATGGATGAATTATGATATACCGTGAGTTTACGATATTTTTGATGCATTTCACTTGGAGTTTGTATGAGTCTTGAGCGTTTTGTTATTAGATATGATGGTGCTTTCATGTAATTTTGCAGGAAATAGGTTTGGAGCGGTTGAGTGAGAAAAGAGCTAAAATGGCAGAAGTAGCAGTTGACAGAGCCCAACCACGTACCGTCGTTCAGATGACGGGCCGTAGGTAGGGAAGCGTAGGTGTGAGTTCAAGGAAGTCTGACTAAGTGTGGAACCACGGAGGCAAACGACGCCCCGTAGCTTGAGTGACGGACCATCCTGCACGACCGTCGTTTTGATCAGAGAGTTGAGTTCCAGTACTTGAATCACGGAGGAACAGGACGGACCGTAGTCTAATCAACGGACCGTAGGTGGAAACTGTCGTTTGAAGATCCTGAATTTTCGGCCAACTGCTGACCCACGGAGGTGAACCACGAACCGTAGGTTGATCCACGGTCCGTCGTTCGTGTCGTCGATAAAAACCGCGTCGGAACCAAATTTTCCTTATTTCCTTTTCCTACTTTGTTTTGGACTTAAGTACTATAAAGATAAGTTGTAATTTACGTAAGGGTTAGACCTTTTTGGAGACTATTGTTCTAAGCTTTGAAATTATTTTGAAAACACTTTAGCAAGTTAATTCTTAAAGTTCGTTTTATGAAATTTGCTTTTGGTTTTCAATTGAAGATTACGGTATTCATCTATTTTGATTGTAAGTTCATGATTCATCTTATTAACCCTAATATGTATTGTGAATTCTCAAGCATGAGTAGCTAAATCCACAACTAGGGTTGTGGGAACCATGAGCAATTAACAATGTATGAATAATAAAGAAGTAATTTGAGAATAGTGTAAGCATGTATTGTTAATCCTTTCGTTTAGAATGCTTTCTAGCGGTGTGCAACGTTAGAACTCACCTCATTCCTACTTGCCGGACCAAGGAGGTAATGAATGAGAAGGGGATTGAGCAACAGAGATTTAGTTAAGTTTAGCTGCTATCTAATATCCTAACCTTAATCATTGTGATGCGAGGGAAAATCCGAGGTTAAAGGTAAGGGTTAGTAAATCATACACCCGTAGACGGACAAAGTTGCGTGGTGAAATTCTCTATTTGGAGGACCAATCACTTAGGGATATCTAACTTATCAACCTTGCACGTGAACACTAGGATCGACTTACTATTATTAGGAATACTGCGTTAAGAGCTTGTGGGGAACACTTATGCCCTAGTTTCCATCTCATATTGATATCTCATAACTGCAAATCCTGTTTACTTGTTACTGAATGATACAAATCAACAAATTGTTATTTTACTTAACCCGGACCCCCCCCCCTTTGTTACTTTTCTCGGAAATAGTTTGACTAAACGTAGATAATCATAAGTTAGCTTAAGTATAAACCATATTCCTCGTGGGATCGACCCTAACCTGAAAGTTAGGTTCTTTATTTGGCAACGACCGCTTATACTTCTTTCGGGAGGTGTAATTTGGGTGTATCAAATTTTGGCGCCGCTGCCGGGAAATACGACTTTTACATTAGACTAACTTCATTATTGAACTTTAGTCAAGTATTTCCTGATATTACGTTTTTTTTTGTTTTTATTTCCTACAGGTCTTACCTCTAGTGTATGCCAAGTACACGGAGTCAAGGAAATCCCCTGACTCCCTACGATCCGGAATTGAGGAGAACTTTGAGAAGAATGGTTGGAAGAGGCATAAATCTCAAGGTACACAATGATCCCATCGGAGAGGGTCAAGGGGATGGAGCTGGTTTTCGACCTCCCGGAGTTGTAAATGTGCCTGCTCAGGTTCAGGGTGGTCATCTAATCAAAAATGCAGAGAGTTCGTGATAACAACAGGGTTGACCAGCACCGAGAGTTCGTGATAACTACAGGGTTGACTATGATTCAGTGGAGTCAACCGGTGCTATTGTTCTCCCTCTACTACCTCAGGGACATTCTTTTGTGGTGACCAGCAGTTTCATGCAAATGCTTACATCAAGAGGGTTGTTTGCTGGGTTACCTTCGGAAGATCCATACGCTCACATGACTAAATTGAAAAGTGTCTGTATGAGTAGTGTGGGACGACCAGACCTGGACATGGATGTAATAGGTTTGAGAGTATTCCCACTCTCATTGATAGGTTATTCTGCAGTGTGGCTTTTTGAGGTGCCATACAATTCAATCTATACATGGGACCAACTGTACAAGGTGTTCATGGAAAGGTACTTTCCGGTGTCCAAGAAGTTGAATCTCAAGGACAAACTAAATAACTTCATGGCACTACCTGGAGAGTCAGTGAGTAGTTCGTGGGATAGATTCATTGGATTCATGAGGAGTGTGCCGAACCACCGCATAGATGACGATTCACTGAAAGAGTACTTCTACAGAGGACATGATGACAATGGAGCACTAGAAAGGCAAATACTGGTAGAAGCACGTTTGATGTCCAAACTGCACCAAGTCAATCAAATGATGATATTCGTGAGGAGATGGCTCAAATGAGGACAAAAATTGGCTTGGTATTAAAACATGTGAGCGGGAGTGCAGAGAAAGTGAATGTTGTGAGCTACCAACCTAGAGCACCGCCAGTTGATGAGTACTTTTATGAGGAGGATGTGAATCTAGTGAATGATCAGACGGGGTGTTTCCAAACCAATTCCCAAGGTTCCAATTCAGATAATTGGCGCCAAGGTCAAGGAAACCAAGGTCGGAACTATGGTAACTACAACCGTGATGGAAACTACGTCCGTGAGGGGAACTTCAACCGCGATAACAACTACAACCGAAATAGCTATGGCAACAGGAATAAGAAGAGTGAGCCATATGTTCCACCTAGTAATAGAGAGGCTGGGACAAACATGACTCGCATTGAAGATATGATGCAGAAGATGATGAAGAGATTTGATGCGACTGATGACAATATGAAGGAGATGCGTAATGATTTATCTGGAATTGGTCAGAAAGTTGACGCCCATGTAGTATCGATCAAGCAACTTGAGCAGCAGTTTAGTCAGTTGTCCGCGACGGTGAACCCACGTCAGCCAGGAACACTTCCTAGAAACACCATTCAGAATCCAAAAAATGATGGTCATTGCATGGCAGTCACTACTCGCGGAGGAAAACAAACTATAGATCCCCCCATGCCAACTGAGGTGGAAAGTGTGACAAAAGGGTGAGTATGAAGTTGAAGTTATTGAGGAGCCGAAAGTTGATGTAGAAAAGGAAGCTGAGGTGACCCAAAAAGTTATTCCCATGCCTAGACCTCCACCTCCCTTCCCACAAAGGTTGGTGAAAAAGACTGAAGAGGGAAAATATCGCAGGTTCATAGCTATGTTGAAGCAACTGTCCATAAATGTCCCGTTGATAGAAGCTTTGGAACAAATGCCTGGGTATGTGAAGTTCATGAAAGACTTGGTGACCAAAAAGAGGGCTGTCAGTTTTGAGAATAAAGAAAAGTTGCAACACTGTAGTGCCATTGCTACTAGGTCACTTGTTCAGAAGAAAGAGGATCCTGGAGCTTTCACTATTCCTTGTACTATTGGTATGCTGCACTTTGCGAAGGCCCCGTATGATTTGGGTGCTAGCATTAACTTGATGCAATTGTCGATCTATACGAAGTTGGGTTTAGGAGCTCCAAAGCCGACTGCAATGTGTTTACTTATGGCTGATAGAATTGTGAAGAGACCTATTCGAGCGCTACAAGATGTCCTTGTGAAAGTTGAGTCATTTATCTTTCCGGCGGACTTTGTGATACAGGATTGCGAGGTTGATTTTGAGGTCCCCATCATCTTAGGGAGACCATTTATTGCTATTGGGCGTGCGTTGGTCGATATAAAGAGAGGGCAGATGAAGTTTCGACTGAATAATGAAGATGAAACTTTTAATATATGTCGGTCTATGAAGCATGAAAGTGATCTCAAGATGGTATCGGTAGTAAATCATACTGTTGAGCAAGAACCCAAAGTGTCTATCGAAGAGAGGTTAGGTGTTGAGGCACTAGCAGCTGTGATGATGAATTTTGACAGTGATGGTATTGATGACTATGATGAGATAGTTGCTGCACTTGTGGGGGTTCAGTTTTGTTTCAAAGCAAAGCGATTGGAATTAGACCATCCGTTGATGAGCCTCCGAAGTTGGAACTTAGGGTTCTTCCATCTCACTTGCGGTATGTATTTTTTGGCCAGTACAACACTATGCCTGTTATTATTGCTGGGGACTTGAGTGAAGGTCTAATAGAGGCTTTGATATCGGTATTGAAGTGATTTAAAAGGGCTATAGGATGGACTATTGCTGACATTATTGGGATTCCACCAGGCATTTGTTCTCACAAAATTCAACTCATGTCGGAAAGCAAGCCAAGTATTGAGCATCAACGGAGGTTGAATCCTCCGATGCAAGAAGTGGTGAAAAAGGAGATTATTAAGTGGTTAGATGCTGGAGTTATATATCCTATTGCTGATAGTAGTTGGGTCTGCCCAGTTCAATGCGTGCCAAAGAAAGGAGGAATCACTGTGGTTCCCAATGCTAAGAATGAGCTCTTTCCAATGAGGCTGGTAACTGGTTGGAGAGTGTGTATGGATTATCACAAGTTGAATGCATGGACCGAGAAAGACCACTTCCCATGTCGTTCATGGATCAAATGTTAGATCGTCTCGCTGGAAAGGGTTGGTATTGTTTTCTAAATGGGTATTCGGGCTACAATCAGATCTCCATAGCTCCGGAGGACCAAGAGAAGACCACGTTCCCTTGTCCTTATGGGACCTTTGCGTTTAAGAGAATGTCGTTTGGGTTATGTAATGCTCCGGCGACCTTTCAACATTGCATGATGTCGATATTTTCTGATATGGTAGAGGACACAATAGAGGTATTTATGGATGATTTCTTTGTAGTTGGTGATTCGTTTGATGACTGTTTGACTCATTTGGATGAGGTGCTAAAACGGTGTGAAGAGTGCAATCTTGTGCTCAACTGGGAAAAATACCACTTTATGGTGAAAAAGGGTATAGTTCTGGGTCATCAAATTTCGCAGAAAGATATTGAAGTTGACATAGCTAAAGTTGAGGTAATAGAAAAACTCCTACCACCCATTTCTGTAAAAGGTGTGAGAAGTTTTCTTGGACATGCAAGTTTCTATAGGAGATTCATAAAGGATTTCTCTTAAATTGCACACCCATTATGCAAGCTACTTGAGAAGGAGTGTAAGTTTGATTTTGATGATGCTTGTCGGAGAGCATTTGGGGAGTTGAAAGAAAAGTTAACTACTGCACCTATAATTATTTCACCGGATTGGGGGCAACCGTTTGAAGTGATGTGTGATGCAAGTGGGGTAGCGCTTGGCGTAGTACTGGGGCAGAGGCGAGAGAAGATTCTTCATCCCATATACTATGCGAGCAAAGCTTTAAATGTGGCACAAAAGAACTATATTGTGACTGAACAAGAATTGCTTGCTGTAGTTTTCGCATTTGAAAAATTTAGATCCTATTTTCTTGGCACTAAAGTCATTGTGCATACAGATTATTCCGCATTGAGGTATCTGATGGCTAAAAAGGATGCAAAATTGAGATTGATTAGATGGGTGCTCTTGTTGCAAGAATTCAATTTTGAGGTGAAAGATATAAAGGGAAAAGAAAATCAAGTCGCCGATCACTTATTCAAATTAGAGGAGGAAGCTATGATCAAGCTGGAAGATGGATGTAACACCCCGAAAATTTCTAAGTTAAGCCCAAATAATTCTTGAATTGCGTATAAGGTCGTACTGAGAGACTCTTAATTTTTCTTAGGTGTTAAGGTAAATTCTTTAGTGTGGAATGTTTTTGGATATAAATAAAGGTCACTAGAATCTCCTAGCACAAAGTAGAGTTGAAAGTTTCCTTATCGATTAAGTTTTGATGTAAGATTATTTTTAGGTCAACTTCAAACGACCATATCTCTTAGAATATAAAGATTTACGTGGCCCATAACCTATCAAATTAAAGGTATTTAAATTCTCTTTCCAACGCCACCAATTTCGCGTCAATTCAATTTCTGAGTAAAAAGTTATGACCATTTTAGTAACTGGTGTAGTGTAGTTCCGTTTTAGCCGCGGGAAAAATTCTAAAAAAGGTAATTTTCTTCTCCTTATACCACTAGAAAAACCTTAAAAATAGATTTCTTAACTCCTATAAAGCCCTAAACAATCCTAGTTCCACCTTTTAATCCATCATTCTCTTCTCTATCAAACCCTAAGGAAAAATCAAAATAGAAGACTTCATTCAAGATTCTTTCCATATTTTTCAAGATTCTTCTTCAAGGTAAGTTTTTCTCCAATAATTTCATTCTTTCCAACTCAAATTCCTCCATACAATTATGATCACTAATGAAAATCATAATTCTTGGCCATAGAGTTTTAAGAAACTGATACAAGAAATCTCAAGAAAGGTTTTCTTGATTTTTCTCCTTCAAGCTAGGGTTTAAAGACTTCTAATCAAGTTCTTCTTCAAGTTTCTTCAAGAACCTTATTCTTCCAGGTATGTAAGGCTATCATAGTGTTGGACTAGTTCGTCCTCACGCCCTACATCTATTTTCAGATCAGTAAAAGAGTAATCTAGGATTCTACCCCTAGATTTGAGTATTCTTGAGATGAGTTGATTTTGAGTTCTTGAATTCCTGATTCTTTTGAAATGCTATTTCTAAATATTGAGTTTCTATATTTTTATTGAGATCCTTGAGTTGATTTGTTCATGTCTATAATTCAGCATGAACCCTATTTTGAGTTATAAATCTTGAAAAGTTTTTCAAAGCCAACACTTGAGTTTTAAACTGAGTTTTTGAGGAAGTAAAGATGAGTTTTGAGAAAAAGTTTAAAGGTTCTATTTCATAAAGACTTAAGAGTTTCTAATGTTATTTTATTCATATATATATATATACATATACATATGTACCTAAGTTAATTATTGGACTTGAAAGATAAGGTAATAAGTGCATGTTTTCAAGAAGGTTAACACGTCTCATGTTTCGAAAAGTATTTCAAGTAATGTAAGAAGTCCATTCTTTGTAATAGGTGAATTGAGCACAAAGTTATATTAATTATATTTGGAGTAGTATCGAGAACCGAGTTGGGTTTGAGTCTTTTATGATTTGGAAGTCCCATAGAACTACGTAGCCACCGTAGGATAGGATAGCATTGATTCTTCATGCGACTCCTCACTGCCTCTGAGAAGGCTAATTAGATGGATCCATAGTCAAGATATCATCTTATACCCCGGTAAATATAGGATGGCCCTGGCAACGTGAGGCGAAATGTTGTATCATTGCTAGGCTCATGGTAATGGTTGTCGGTTATAAAAACTCCCCACAAGTAAAGTATATTATTTTCATGTTGCTTTCATTGTATATTTTACTGTGAAGCTTAAATGGTTTTTACTTCATGTTCATGTATTGATTCAGTTGAGTTGCTTTCTGCCATTCAGTTCAGTTATTTGTTTACTCAGCTATATTATATACTCGTACATTCCATGTACTAATGTCATTCGACCTGCATCCTTTTATGATGTAGATATAGGTGTTCATGATTATCAATAGGCGTTTCGTTGAGATCAGTCTACACTCCAGTTAGCTTTGGTGAGCCTCCTTGTATTACAAAGGAGTTCACAGTTACTTTCCAATTAGTAGTTTTGAGGTGTCGTGGGTCTTGTCCCGACATACTTTCTTAATAGTAGAGGCTTCATAGATAGACAATTTTGTAGAGTCTTTAAATTTCAGATATTTTATTTAAAAATTATATTTTATACTAAGTATATTCAGGAAAGTTTTGAGATTCAATAAACTGTTTTTAAATGTTTACTTCAATTTTATGCTTATGTATACTTGAGCGAGTCTTCTGCTTGTAGTCAGCCAAGATGAGGGTTCACTTGGGGAACACCAATGGTTCTCGAGTGCCGACCACGTCCAGGGTATAGGCTCGGGTCGTGACAAACTTGGTATCAGCGCACAGAGTTCAAGTGTCCTAGGATGTCTATGAAGCCGTATCAGTAGGATCTTGTTTATGGTTGTAAGGCCCCCACTTCTATAAATGAGGGACTACAGACATTTAAGAAAAGTTTTCCTTCTTTCATACTCTAAATCATGCATTAGAGCTGTGTCATAAGGAAATTATTCAAAACTCATGCGTTTCTCAGATTGATTCGACTATCCCCCATACTCAAGGTAGTTGAAAAGCAAAGTCAGTTCCATATCGATGAGTTACTTTTAGAAAAAGTCTTGAGGAAGTTATGAGAATGTAGAGGGGCTTGAGAGAAGCTCGTGAGTCATTTAAGTGTTGAGTTTTGAAAGAATGCACTATTATCCATATGATTCGTGCGTTCGAGCTAAAAGCGAGATGTATTCCCAGACTTTTTTCCTTAAACTTGTTTCAGTTGAGGCCCTTATGAGAAAGTGTGTTTTAGAGCTTGGGTAGTATTTGCACACGAAAAGATAGTATGAGTTATGAGATTATAAGCAGTAGTAGTAAGAGTGCCCAAAGTTAGAAGAATACATGCAGAGGTTCAGTAATCTAAGAAATGGAGATAGTGATGAGGCAAATTATGTTGTTGTAGTCATGCACCCAGTAAGTTTTTAATGATGAGTTTTCCTTTGTGAGTAGACTAAGGAATAATAATCTTGTATAGAGTTCATTATATGAGGTAGAGTAAGAATTACTAGTTAGGATGAGTTAGAGTATAATTTAAATAGAAAGGAGCTTATGATGAGGTTTCATTGTGTTAGTAACAACCAAGTGTAGGTGTTGAATAGAAGAGCATGAATAGAAGAGCATGAGTATACATGAGGTGATAGCTCTAAACTAGGTTTATGATTTTTAAAGGGAAGCCTATAATATTCAGAGGGTTACATAACTAATTAGGCAATGATGTATAGATAATGGGTAAATATTACTTAAGTTGTGAAAAGAAGTGTGACGGTAAGTTGTAAGTATGTAGACAGAGAGATAAAGATTGACTACTTGTCCCGAGGTCTTAATGGGTGAGTGTTTCTTAATTTTGTATAGTATTTGTAAATTAGTAGAGTAAGCGAGCAATTATATTGATATTCGGGATTAGTAATAAATATTAAGCTTGAATTTGAGATGAGTGTTGTGACCAAAAGGATGGAAACATGAGAGTGATGATGTTAGTCTTGAGATCTGTCCAGTAGGTCTGACATAAATTAGGTGAGAAATTAAGGTGTTACTTCTGATAAGTGCGAGTGGTACAAGTGTGGTACTATGACTCTTAGATGAGAGCGAGGAGGTGTGGCTAAGTCGTAAGAGTAACAAGAGCATTAAGAGGTGTACCGAGATTGTATGTAATCAGACGAGGTTCCAATTAAGTTAATGATTTTCCATGTGTGCCTAGATAGTATATTTGAGCTGGCAATGTGGAATAGGCTGATGTAAGCATTGATTTTTTTCCTTAAGATTTAAATGAAATGGCCTTATAAGCCAGTGAGAAGAGGTTAATAGAAGCATCTTAGAAAGAGGTCCTAGAAGGAGTCTTAGTACCTACTTATGGAGAGTTCCGTAGTCATGAAATAAGCCTTTTCGAGTATTAAAGGGAATGTAGACCAGTTTAGAGATGAGAAAATAGGTCCATTGTTTTCAAGTGTCAGTTTTAGACCTAAGGGGGAGATGATAAGATGAAAAATCAAGTCAAGTGTTGAGAATGAGTTATTTATGTCTTCCGAAAGATTTGTAGAGGTACATTAATCCATTCATACTCTAGCGTATTCCTCAAAGTTCAGTCATTACAACATCATGATGATGTTTCATATATCAGAATTGTGTTCATGACCTATGCTCATACACTTCACAGAGATTCACATCTATGCTCAGTTTCCATAATGAGGGGCAAAAATATTAGCCCATTTACCTCGAGCTTAATTCATAAAGTTATGAATATCAGCCTCATGATATGAACTTATTCATATAAGCACTCATGTCTCATAGTACGCTCTATCTCGCAAATTCATGATTTACTCTCAATGTCTAGCAACATAATGTTATGCCATGCATATTATTTTATTAGATATCTCGAATGAATCGTGTTTATGATCTTTCGCCCTAAATCTCTCTTAGTGATCCTTTTTAGTTGAGGGTGGTGTTACTGATGGTAGTTGTATGAAGGATAGAAAAGATGATTGATATTTCTTATTATGATAGTGATGGTGTATTTATTCCATCTAAGGTTATAAATGTGAAGGAAGAAGGAGATAAGGTTTTACGATGAGTAATAAGTCATTTTCCTGGTAATACTGCATGTAATTTAAGTTGGTAGAAGTGACAAGAGAATGAAGAATTATTATAAAGGTTAGTTAGTAGGAGTTCATGGAGTTGTTATAGTACTAGGCTTGAATGTGGTGTTCGTAGCGTGTGGATGAATGCATGATGCATTAGATGTTTCTTGATATGGGCTCAAGGTTGGTTGAAGGTTAGTAGGGAAGTTCAAAAGTCAGAAAGATAGTAAGAGTAACTCCTTTCCCTTCCATCCTCAGTTTAACCATCATTTGAGGACGAATGATCCAAAGGGGGAGATATTGTAACACCCCGAAAATTTCTAAGTTAATCCCAAATGATTCTTGCATTGCGTATAAGGTCGTACTGAGTGACTCTTAATTTTTCTTAGGTTTTAAGGTAAATTCTTTAGTGTGGAATGATTTTGGATATGAATTAAGGTCACTAGAATCCCCTAGCACAAAGTAGAGTTGAAATTTTCCTTATCGATTAAGTTTTGATGTAAGATTATTTTTGGGTCAACTTCAAACATCCATATCTCTTAGAATATAAAGAGTTACGTGACCCATAACCTATCAAATTAAAGGTATTTGAATCCTCTTTCCAACGCCAACAACTTCGCATCAATTCAATTTCTGAGTAAAAAGTTATGACCATTTTAGTAACTGGTGTAGTATAGTTCCGTTTTAGCCGCGGGAAAATTCTAAATAAGGTAATTTTCTTCTCCTTATACCACTAAGAAAACCTTAAAAAACGGATTTCTTAATTCTTTTAAACCCTAAACAATCCTATTTCCATCTTTTAATCCATCATTCTCTTCTCTATCAAACCCTAAGGCAAAACCCTAAGGAAAAATCAAAGTAGAAGACTCCATTCATGATTCTTTCCATATTTTTCAAGATTCTTCTTCAAGGTAAGTTTTTCGCCAATAATTTCATTCTTTCCAACTCAAATTCCTCCATACAATTATGAATCACTAATGAAAATCATAATTCTTGGCCATAGAGTTTCAAGAAACTAATTCAAGAAACTAATTCAAGAAATCTCAAGAAAGGTTTTCTTGATTTTTCTCCTTCAAGCTAGGATTTAAAGGCTTCTAATCAAGTTCTTCTTCAAGATTCTTCAAGAACCTTGTTCTTCGAGGTATGTAAGGCTATCATAGTGTTGGACTAGTTCGTCCTCACACCCTTCATCTACTTTCAAATCAGTAAAAGAGTAATCTAGGATTCTACCCCTAAATTTGAGTATTCTTGAGATAAGTTGATTTTGAGTTGTTGAATTCCTGATTCTTTTGAAATTCTATTCCTAAGTATTGAGTTTCTATACTTTTATTGAGATCCTTGAGTTGATTTGTTCATGTCTATAATTCAGCATGAATCCTATTTTGAGTTATAAATCTTGACAAGGTTTTCAAAGCCAACACTTGAGTTTTTAACTGAGTTGTTGAGGAAGTAAAGATGAGTTTTGAGAAAAAGTTTAAAGGTTCTATTTCATAAAGACTTAAGAGTTTCTAATGTTATTTTATTCATATATATACATATACATATGTATCTATGTTAATTATTGGACTTGAAAGATAAGTTCATAAGTGCATATTTTCAAGAAGGTAAACACGTCTCATGTTTTTAAAAGTATTTCAAGTAATGTAAGAAGTCCATTCTTTGTAATGGGTGAATTGAGCACAAAGTTATATTAATTATTTTTGGAGTAGTATCGAGCACCAAGTTGGGTTCGAGTCTTTTATGATTCGGAAGTCCCATAGAACTACGTAGCCACCGTAGGATAGGATAACATTGATTCTTCATGCGACTCCTCACTGCCTCTGAGAAGGTTAATTAGATGGACCCATAGTCACGATATCATCCTATACCCCGGCGAAGTATAGGATGGCCCTGGCAACGTGAGGCGAAATGTTGTATCATTGCTAGGCTCATGGTAATGGTTGTCGGTTAGAGAAACTCTCCACAAGTAAAGTATATTATTTTCATGTTGCTTTCATTGTATATTTTATTGTGAAGCTTAAATGGTTTTCACTTCATGTTCATGTATTGATTCAGTTGAGTTTCTTTCAGCCATTCACTTCAGTTATTTGTTTACTCAGCTATATTATATACTCGTACATTTCATGTACTGATTTCGTTCGACCTGCATCCTTTTATAATGCAGATATAGGTGTTTATGATTATCAACAGACGCTTCGTTGAGATCACTCTACACTCCAGTTAGCTTTGGTGAGCCTCTTTGTATTCCAGAGGACTTCACAGTTACTTTCTAGTTAGTAGTTTTGAGGTGTCGTGGGTCTTATCCCGACATACATTTTTAATAGTAGAGGCTTGATAGGTAGACAGTTTTGGAGAGTCTTTCAGTTTCAGATATTTTATTTAAAACTTATGTTTCATACTAAGTATATTCAGCAAAGTTTTGAGATTCAATAAACCGTTTTTAAACGTTTACTTCAATTTTATGCTTATGTATGCTTGAGTTAGTCTTCTGCTTGTAGTCAGCCATGATGAGGGTTTGCTTGGGGACCAATAATGGTTCTCGAGTGCCGGCCATGTCTAGGGTGCAGGCTCAGGTCGTGACAATGGAGTTCAGATAAATAATGCATTCCCTGATGAACATGTATTGGCTGCTTCTTATGACCTTATTCCTTAGTTTTCCGACTTTGCTAATTACTTGGCAAGTGATTTGGTGCTTTCAGATCTGTCATTCCACCAAAGAAGAAAATTCATGTCTGATGTGAAGACATTCTTTTGGGAAGAGCCTTACTTATTTTGTGTTTGTGCTGATAGGATTATTCGTCGCTGTGTGCCAGAGGTTGAGATGATGAGTATACTAGAGGCATGTCATTCATCGCCTGTTGGTGGGCATCATAGTGGTATTCAGACTGCTCATAAAATTTTACAGTGTGGGTATTACTGGTCTACCATCCATCAAGATGCTCATGATTTCGCCAAGTCTTGTGATCGTTGCCAACGAGAAGGAGGGATTTCAAGGAAGCAAGAACTACCAATGAACCCGATATTGGTGATTGAGTTGTTTGATGTTTGGGGTCTTGACTTCATGGGTCCGTTTGTGAGTTCGAATGGGCTGAAGTATATTCTTGTAGCGGTTGACTATGTATCTAAATGGGTGGAAGCAGTTGCACTTTCAAACAATGAGGAAAAGAGTGTCACCGGATTCCTGAAAAGGAATATCTTCTCCATATTTGGTACACCAAGGGAAATTATCAGCGATGGAGGTTCTCACTTTTGTAATAAGTTGTTCAAGGCGTTGCTTGAGAAATATGGTGTTCACCACAACGTAGCAACTCCTTATCATCCTCAGTCGAGTGGGCAAGTTGAAGTGTCAAATCGAGAGATAAAGCAAATCCTTGCGAAGCCTATGAATGCTAACAAAATTGATTGGTCAAGAAGGCTTGATGATGCTCTATGGGCTTATCGCACTACATTAAAAATTCCCATAGGTATGTCCCTTTACCAACTTGTATATGGGAAGTCTTGTCATTTGCCTGTAGAGCTAGAGCACAAAGCGATGTGGGCACTTAAGAAGCTAAATTTGGACTGGGGCACCGCATCAAGTCAAAGAATGAATGAGATGAATGGGCTCGATGAGTTTCGCCTGAAAGCATATGAAAGTTCAGCCTTGTACAAGGAGAAGATGAAGAAGTACCATGATCAAAAGATCGGCAAGCGAGAATTTTCGCCTGGTGATCTAGTGCTATTATTTAATTCAAGGTTGCGCTTGTTTCCTGGAAAACTCAAGTACAAGTGGACCAGGATATTCAAAGTAACTCAAGTATTTCCACATGGAGCGGTTGAACTCGAGAACAAGGATGGAACGAGGTTCAAGGTGAACGGTCAGCGGATAAAGATCTACTTGGGGCAATCTAAGAATGTCAATCAGGTGATAGAGAGATGGGGTCTTGATGAAGTCTGATTAATCAAGGGGTCTACATCGTGCCGCGACATTAAATCAAGCACTACTTGGGAGGCAACCCAAGATGTAAAACTCTAGCCAACGGTAGGAGTTTTCTCTTCTATGTAGTTCAGTTTTCCCACATTTTAGTATTTTAGATAGATTTTTTTTTTAGTTTGAATCTTGGTGTTGGCTAGATGAGGGTAGAATAGGGTCCGTGTCCAAATAGAGTCCATAAAATGTAAAAATGGAGGCCTAATGTTTGCTACGTGTGCAGGAACAAAATTTGGAAAAAAAAGTCACAGGTGCACTGGTCTATGTGTCCCATAGACGGTCCGTCATTCAATCGACGGACCGTGAATGGCATCCGTAGACCCAGGTATGTTTTGTGAAATTAACTAAGTATCAGGGAGAACCACGGAACCCATCGACGGACCGTCGATGGGGTTTCTTTGATCCAACCTAGGGCTAAAAAGTCGACCCGACCCGGACCCCCCTTTAAATAAAACTCTTTATTTAAACATTCCCCATTTTCCTCTTTCTTCCCCAACTGTTACAACTCTCCAAATAACCACCCCTCCACATTCCTAATCCCCTATTTCACCAAATCATTCCCCTAATTACTCCAATTTCTTTCCCTAAATCTCACTGATTCCCTTCCAGTTCCTTCTTCCTATTCTCTCCCAAATTTTTCTTTTTCTCCTTTCTCCCACTCTTCCACAACTAGCACGGTCAGGGTTCAGTGTCAAGGTCGGATTAAAGTACTAAAACAATCAATGCGAAACACACTCACCAACTTTTCATTACTTGTAAGGTAAGCGATTTAAATAACTTTGAACTTATCATTGTTTAAATTGAAATCACTCAGTTGAAGTTGACCTTGGGTATATATTGCATGTTTAAATCTGTGAATCTGGTTCTAATATACCCTTGGAGCGATGGTATTGTGAGTGTGTTGCTTAATTGAATCGAATAATGGGAGTAGTATGTCTAGTTGAAGTTCTTGACTTAGGGTTTCAATGACTTAGTTTTCGAAAGAATAAATTGCATGATTGAAGCCTTAGGGATCATAGAATACCAAATAAATGTGTTGAAATGCATTATCTAGATATTGTAAAGTAGTATAATGCGTAGTTGATGTGTACCTGATGATAATTGTTGCATAGATATAGTCATACTGGTCGACGCCCATGATCCGCGGACCGTTGATCAAACTACAGTCCATGGACTAAGGTCCGTCGTTCCACAGTTGCAAAACAGTGGCTCAAGTGGTGAACCACGACATGGACTACGGTCCGTCGTTTGATCGATGGAACGTTCTGCATGACCGTGGTTCCGACTTCAGAGACCATAATGTGGCCTCCTGACCTACGAAGGGGATCGACAGTCCGTAGGTACCCACCGTAGGTCCCAAAAACAGCCACTGCTTAGATTTTTTATTTTTTTTGTCTAAGTCCTAATCTTGTTCTAAAATTATTCCTTGGGTCTTTTTGTGTTCTTTGATTACTAACTAGTCTTCTACAGGTGAAATGGCGCCAAAACAAGCACCCGTTTACTCAAGGAAAAGCAAGTCCAAGTCTATCACACCATCCTGTCGACTGCTCGATGAGTCCAGTGGGGATGAGTATGTCCCGGAGACCACCAGAGGCTCCTTCACTGCTCCAGTTATCACGAGGCACCGAAATAGGCAGGTCATCTCATCGAGCGATGAGGTCGAGATCACCGTCCCCAGTTGTAGGAGGGGGCCCATTTTGCAGGAGAGTCGCAATCCGGCTCCAGGTACAACGGCACACCAACTTCAGCCTCTGATGCCACTAGCATGGGTGAAGCTCATGATCCCCTCGGTGATAGAGTTGAGCCGGTGCACATCACCACCGAGCTAAACAGGTGGTGTGTAGAAGGGCAATTTCAGATCTACTTCGATGGGAAGTCTCTTAATAAACACCGAAAAGTCGCTCAACCTATTACTGAGGAGCGTCGGGTTTTGACGGGGAGCCTCCACACTTTTCCCACCATTCATGAACTCTTCCAATAGCACAGGTGTGACTGGATGGCCGAAAATTTGGGTAGATACAGCGAGGAGATGGTGCGGGAGTTTTATGCCTCTTATGTGGCTACGGTTACTAATGCCTTTCCACCACGAGCCAAGGCGTTGGCTCAACCGCCTTTACTGACCAATATGGTATGAGGCCTCCCTGTAGATATTTCTGAGTCCACCATCCGCCATTTTATTTACAGCCCATCACATGCTCAGCCTATCAATACGGTGGAGTACGACTATCGGATGGGGATAGTTCAGGGCAGAGCATTCCAAGACTCCGACCAGAGGGAGTCATTACCTTGCTAGATGGCCCGACACATAGCTGAGGAGGAACAGAGCACCGAGTGAGTGCAGAATATGCAGTTGCCTATCAGAAAGGCAACTTTGAGTTTTGGGGCCAAATTTTGGTGGTCCATCATCCGCCACAGACTGTCCCCTATACAGGTGGACAATGTTTTCACTTGGGATCGTGCGGTGATGTTTGCTGCAATAATGGCAGGGTTGGAGATTGATTTTTCCTGGATTATTATTTCAGAGATTCCTGAGAGGGCCTTCCGGAGGACTGCTACGTTGCCCTTTCCATGCCTGATCTTCTACCTGTGTAGAGAGTCTAATGTGCTGATCTGGCACTGTGATAGGTTGGTCGAGGTGACCAAGACTGTTGACATTGGGCTGATACAGGATGACACGAACCCCGCTGCCCCGCGTAAGAGTACACAAGTTGCAGTTCCTCCTCTGGGTGTTGATTTAGTTCGAGATGTTGAGCAGGTTGTGGTGGCACAGGCTGATGACAGTTTTATACCCGCCACTATAACCGAGGCACAGGATCCCCTTTCCACCATCACTAGTCAGGCTGCGAGCTCTTCACGAGCCACTCCCCTTTCGGGGACCATTCTAGTACCTCTGGCCCAAGTCCAGAAATTTGAGACTTAGATGGCCACACTACTGCAGCATATGCGACCATGGATACAAAGGTTCTTTCAGGAGTCGGAGGCGCACATGGATAGGATGATGGACGCGAAGATTGAGGTGGTCTACAAGAGGTTGGATGCATTTGAGATGAGGGTGTTGGAGAGGCCTGGGCCCATTGTGGATATTAGTACTTTCCAAACGGAGTTGGCTAGGTTCCGCTCTGATGTTGATGCTCTTCTAGCTCTTACTGAGGCTGTCCCCGAGACCACACCTATGGTGGAGGTAGATGATTTGGTGCTAAGCGCTCTATTTGGTCATGAGATTTCTGCACCTGACCCTTCCCGTGTGGCTGGGAAGCGCACCTGCTCCTCTGACCACACTTCTGATGCTGACGAGGCTTGACGGGCATGAAAAAGAGAGCGGCAGCAGTTGGAGGCAACCCGGAGACAGTCTCTATTCGAGGAGGAGCTACGGCATCGGAGGTCCTGTGAGATAGGTTTTGGCCCATGTGGTTCGAGGAGCACTATTGATGGTGTTCCCACTGTTGATGAGGGGGTCACCATTGCTTATTCAGTGGGTTCCAGGAAACCGAACCCACCCGCTTCTTGATGGGTCTTCGACGCTTATGCACCACAGGTTTGCTTCACCCTTTGTTTTATTTTTTTTATGCATTGAGGGCAATTGCACCATTTTTTTCATAGGGGTGGGGTGAATAGGTTGTGAGTGGTAGGGTGAAGTCTGAGTAACCCAACTCATAAGCCTCCCTTGGGGTTTTCTTGCCTGTGTTCTTTTTTCCCAACGGACTAGTTTACATTTCTGTTGAACAAACATGTTTAGGATTGTATAAGTGTAGAAGTAGACTAAAATAATGAAAGCATGATGACATAAGAGCATGAAAATTTATATATGTTCGAAAGTTTGAACTGTGCTATATCTATAGGCTTAATGAGTTGAATATGCTGGATCTTTATGTGACATGATAGGAACCGGTATGATAGAATGGCTTAAGCTAGAACTTAAACTAGATGCTTCAATGATTGAATAATGAAACAATGTGCCAAGTGTGTGTGAGGTGATTTTGTATATTCATACGGTGTGCCAATCTAGAACTTGCCTCGTTGGTCCTGCTAAGATAATCTAGGCTAAAAATTGGGAAATGATCATAGGCCCTTGTTGATATAAGTACACTTAAGCCTAAAAGAATCAAACCAAAAGAAATAATTACTCCATTCGATCCAAATGTTTGAGCCTAATGAATACCATTTATTTGTATACACCTAACTCACCTTTCCTAAAATCTGTTTTGGCCCTGGTCCCTCCTTGGACATTGTGCACCTTAACTTAGGCCAAAAGCCTAAGTTGAGGGTGGCTAATTCAGAAGTTTCCTAAATCTCGACCCTGTTCCCGACCTAGGAAATCATGCACCAAAACTCATGCAAAATATATAAGTTGAAGGTGGCTATGAAGAAGGAATCTGAAATAAAAGGGTATGAAAAGAGTTGTGTGTAGAAGAAAAAAAAAGATAGTAAAAAGGTGTGACTGAATCAAAAAGAAATAAAAGAGTGATAATGATGTTGAATAGTAAAGAGAAAAGAGGTAACAGAAAAAGAAAAGAGAAAAATAAGAATGAAAAAAAATAATTAAAGTCACATATGTGCTGAAATAAGTCAACGAAAAGAGCAGAAAATAAAATGATGTCAAAATTTGTTGTGAAGAGAGGTAAATAGCCAATGTAATGTCAAGGAGGACAGAAAAGTCATTAAAATACCCAAATATATCATACCTGACCCTGAGCCTACGTTACAAGCTAAGAAAGCCCTATAGTGATCCTAGTTGGCCAGTCTACGCAGCGAAAATAAGGGCAAGCCTAAGGTATTGAGCACTAACTGTATTTGAATTCACTTCTGAGCGTGAGTGTTTACTGAATCCTTAAGCTTAAATATCAGATGTTGTGTGAAAAAAGATTTCTTTGTGGTAAGGGCACTAGTTACATTGTTGGAAAGTTGGTATCTTGGTGATTGTTGAAAGTGTATGTGGTGATATCTATTGGTGTGTCTATGTCATGTTTTGATCAGCATGAGTTAGCTTATTAAGTCTAAATGAAAATATTTGCACTAAGTGAAAGAATTGATTGAGAAAGTCATGTCATTGCTTGAGTTTGTATGTTTGCTTCTACATGAGTATCGTTTAGAGCTAGTGTGTCGCTTGAGGACAAACAACAATTTTAAGTTGAGGGTGTTGATATACCGTGAGTTTGCAGTATTTTTGATGCATTTCACTTGGAGTTTGTTTGAGTCTTGGGCGTTTTGTTATTAGATATGATGATGCTTTCATGTAATTTTTGCAGAAAATAGGTTTGGAGCGGTTGAGTAAGAAAAGAGCTAAAATGGCAGAAGTAGCAGTAGACAGAGCCCAACCACGGACCGTCGTTCAGATGACGGGCTGTAGGTAGGGAGGCGTAGGTGTGAGTTCAAGGAAGTGTGATTAAGTGTGGAACCACGGAGGCAAACAACGCCCCGTAGCTTGAGTGAGATCGTCCTGCACGACCGTCGTTTTGATCAGAGAGTTGAGTTCCAGTACTTGAACCACGGAGGAAAAGGACGGACCGTAGTCCAATCAACGGACCGTAGGTGGAAACCGTCGTTTGAAGATCTTGAATTTTTGGCCAACTGCTGACCTACAGAGGTGAACCACGTACCGTAGGTTGATCAATGGTCCGTCGTTCGTGTCGTCGATCTAACCGCGTCTGAACCAATTTTTTTTTATTTCCATTTCCTACTTTGTTTAGGACTTAAGTACTATAAATATAAGTTGATATTTACATTTTTAAGGGTTAGACCTTTTTGGAGACTATTGTTCTAAGCTTTGAAATTATTTTGAAAACACTTTAGCAATTTAATTCTTGAAGTTCGTTTTATGAAATTTCCTTCTGGTTTTCAATTGAAGATTACGGTATTCATCTATTTTGATTGTAAGTTCATGATTCATCTTATTAACCCTAATATGTATGGAGAATTCTCAAGCATGAGTAGCTAAATCCACAACTAGGGTTGTGGGAACTATGAGTAATTAACAATGTATGAATAATAAAGAAGTAATTCAAGAATAGTGTAAGCATGTATTGTTAATTCTTTCGTTTAGAATGATTTATAGCGGTGCGCAACGTTAGAATTCACATCATTCCTACTTGCCGGACCAAGGAGGTAATGAATGAGAAAGGGATTGAGCAACGGAGATTTAGTTAAGTTTAGCTGCTATCTAATAGCTTGACCTTAATCATTGTGATGCGAGGGCTATCCGGAGTTAAAGGTAAGGGTTAGTAAAGCATACACCCGTAGACGGAACAAGTTGCATGGTGAAATTATCTATTTAGAGGATCGATCACTTAGGGATACCTAACTTATCAACCTTGCATGTGAACACTAGGATCGAGTTACTATTATTATGAATACTGCGTTAAGAGCTTGTGGGGAACACTTATGCCCTAGTTTCCATCTCATATTGATATCTCAAAACTGCAAATCCTGTTTACTTGTTACTGAATGATACAAATCAACAAACTGTTATTTTACTTTAACCCCCCCCCCCCATGTTACCTTTCTCGGAAATAGTTTGACTAAACGTAGATAATCGTAAGTTAGCTTAAGTCTAAATCATATTCCTCGTGGGATCGATCCTAACCTGAAAGTTAGGTTCTTTATTTGGTAAAGACCGGTTATACTTCTTTCAGAAGGTGTAATTTGGGCGTATCAGATTATCAACAATAGATCCACAGAGTCTACACGAGCTTGGATCCACATGAAATCTATGAGAAGAAAGTTGAGCAAAAAGATTGAAATCATTTATCATGGATAGATTGAGATGATCTTTAAATGGAAGTTAGTAGGCAAAATACCAAGATGTTTCAAGGTTATAGAATACTTACACCCAATTGAATCAAGTTTCAGCACCATTTGATGATGGATCGAGGAAGAGGAACCGCAACTGCAAGAACTCTTCAGCTTCCAACTTTCCTATTCTTGTTTTTTTGATATTTCTTAGTTGGTAGATTTTCTCTTTTGTTGTTTTGTTTATTTTATTTTGGTGGGATGTACACTTGGTCTACCCACATAATATTATATGTATTTACTCTTATTTTAATAAAAATCCTGACCCATGTGGTCTTTGATTAAAAAAAAATCATGTGTTTGATAATAGAAAAAATATTTCTTTGCTTGTAGAATTCAATCTCGAGGATCTCCTCTCCCATACTTCAACAATTCCATCTTTGTGTGAGAGCAACAATAAATTTTTTTGATGCCTCAAAATTTTATCAACCTCACACTCTTCTAATAAAACTTAATTTTTTGGGTTGATTCTGAGTATTGTGTGCTTTTCATGCAACCACATCAGCATCCAAAGCGCTTATGACTTTCTATTTTGTTGTGAAAATGGTTAATGGTTGGATGATCTGATCATGAGTTGACATGATAGGTTCGATTTGGAATGCATTGGTTCATGTGTTGACCATGAAAAATCAACTTGATTCTGATACCAATGATACAAATAGAGGTTTGATATTGGATAAAAGAGAGAAAATATAAAGAGAGATACATGTCTTTTGTATCTCCAAAATAATGCATATAAAAGATATACAACATACCTACATGTTACTATATCTATCATTTATATAATAGCTAATTACAACTACTTCATAAACATTTGAGATAAAAACACACAACATCTTGTAATCATAAAGAACTGTCAATAAATAATTCAATTGGGATAAACACATATAACTTTTAGTAATCATACGAAACTGTTAATAAATAACTCCTAATAACTGTAAGAAGTTGTTAAACCTTCATGTGTGAAACCCCTAGGAATTTGAAAATTTGAAAAGGTGCAAATCATGGTCTTCTCTTATCTTTCTCACTTGTTCCTTTTGAATAAATACGGAAGATACATGGCTCATCACAATCTCTATATTCCACAAATATAAGAACAAGGTCTACATATATCAACTTCTCCATATACCCCATTTATGAAATTACATTGAATATGTTATTGTTGTATATACACCTATTTTATGATCATATTTTTTTCATACTTACTGAACACTAACAGATAAGTAAATTATTTTTAACAAAACATATTTTCTTTCTATCAAAGACTCTCTAATCGTGTTTGTATCCTAACTTGATAAATTTCTTCAAATTGACATCAAAGCTTCTACATCCTGGTAGAAGATATAAGAGTTTCCACTGTTGGAGGGCAGTTATGACCCATATATGCCGCCCGTCTGGCCAATGATCATGTTAATAAAGGCCAGGCGAATGATATATGCATGAAAAAATTCATGATGGAGGATATACCTACAAAAACATTACAGATTTAAAGAAGTGCAAGCAAGCACAAGAGAAAGAAGCTCTTCTCTAAAATTAAAAGTTGGAGAAAGTTTTTTTTTTTTAAAAAAAGAGTTTGTGAAAAAGACATCAACGAGAGTTAGATAGAAGTGCTACAACATCCAAAAAATAGTTGGTGAGAAGGGTATCAACGAGAGTTGTAGAGAGAGTGCTCCAACACAAAAAAAAAAGAGTTGGTGGGAAGGGCATCAACAAGAGTTGAAGTGAAAGTGTTCCAAAAAAAAAAGGAGTTGGTGGGAACGACATTAACCTTGGAAGTTGGAGAGAAGTGCTCCAACACAACCAAGATAAAAAATATTGTAATTTGGAGAAAAAGTGTTCCAACACTTGAAAGTTGGAGAGAAGTCATCCACACAATCAAGAGAAAAAATATCGTAAGTTTGAGAGAAAGTGCTCCAACACTTGAAAGTTGAAGAGAATTTCTCCAACACAACCAAGAAAAAAATGAGAATTGAAGAGAAGTACTCCAACAATTGAAGATTGAAGAGAAGTTCTCCAATACAACAACAATGACAAAAAAATTGAAGATTGAAGATTAAAAAAAAAAAGTGTTATCCAATACAACAACAATGACAAGAAGAAAAAGGCAAGAGTATACAATTTTGAATTAGGGAGAATGTTGGAATGATAATTTAAAGTTGGAGTAGAAATTCTAAGTTGTTTAGAATTTGTTATTTTTTGGTATTTATTTAATTAACGTCTAGTTAGAATTTGTTTGTCCTAATTCATATAGAAATAGATTTTCTAGTCATAGTTTAATTTGATTTCTTACTTTTATAATTAGAGATGTTGCTAGTTATTTCAATATATAGAAATATACAGAAAATACAGAAATATAAAAAATAGGGAGAACTTGAATTAAAATTCAAGAACTTTTGAGTTTATAATACAACATTTCCCTTCAATTTTTTTCCAAATGTTTTCATGTATGAACAATGAATTTTTTTTTTTTGTCAAATTTTTTTAAAATACAACATGTGAGATTTGTAAGCGAAACTGGCTTGGGACATTACTAACAAGAGAATAGCGTGACAAACTTTTGGTTCATTTTCGTATCAAAAATCGGGAGGGGTGTTAATCAATTAAAATAAGATAAAATAAAATAAAATTGTAGGTTGATATATAAATTGATAATCATATTAAAAGATCAGATTCATCTTATCTTTACTACTCCCTAGAAGACAGAACTCTTAACAATGTTTTGAATGGCAATCTTTCGTACCCCATTCAATAGACTTGCTGCTAATAATTCTAGGGTTCATAACACATGAACTTTTAAGAATTTATCAAGAAAACATCAAGAAATTATTAAGATATCATTAGGAAATTATTAAACTTAGTTTATAAGATAGAAACTGTTACTTTCATAATCATTAATAATTTCATGGAAGAAATCTTGTAAAACTCATGTAGGTAAGAATCTTCATGGAAATAGGATACCTTTATGGAGGGTTCTTGGGGTTTAGTTAAGAACAATTCAAGAACATTATATTTTGTTCTAACCCTAACTCATTCATGAAAGATATTCTGAAAAAATGAAAATGTAGTTCATGGGGAAGAACAAGACGTTTTCACACATGGAGATAGCCTTACATACCTTAGTGATGAAACTTGATGAAGAGCTTTGAAATAAATTTTTGATATTGATTGAAGTTATTGAGCGTAAATTTTTTGAGAAGAGAATGAGAGGGTTCAAGTAATGAAAACTGATTGACTTTGTCTTTTGGGGGAAGTTAATAATTGTGGGTAGGGGTTAATAATTGTGGGTATGGGTTATGGGATGAAGAAAATATGAAAACAACCCTCCTATAACGTAAAAACAAGAGAAAACTAAAATAATTTTGAAGAAATATGCGCAGTCGCGCAACTAGAGCCTAGGTCGTGCGACTGTTTGTCCAACTTTAACAATAACACTGACCTTAGTGCATGGTTGCGCGACTGAGTCCTCTTCGCACGACAGATCATGCAGATTACATAGTGCCTAGTAAAATATGCATAACTTTTAGCACATAATTTGAATTGACGAATGGTCAAAGGCGTTGGAAAGAAGACTTCAAAGCCTTTTGTATGGTTGATATTAGGCCACAAAATGCTTCATACACTAGGAGTCTCTTATGACCTTAAGTCACATCCAGTACACTTTACACAGTTAGTAATTGATCTTAGCACCTATACATCATTAGAAAATCATTTGATATGAGTCTATATTTATGCAAACAAATGTTCGAGTTTTAACTTAGAAACTTTTCGGGGTATTACAAGTTTTAAAACTCACAAAATTTATCTTTTCCCTAGTTACCTAAAATAATTTTTCAATGAATAAGATTTTGTCAAACCTCTTTCTGTCTACTTAATTCCGCCATTGGATCTTGCTATTGTAATTTTTTTTTTTCATTAGTTCATTTATTAAAAATTCTAAACTATATGCACAGTAATCTTCATATTCCACTGATTGACATACAAATATATTATGTTTTTGATTAATTGTTGTTGACTATTGAATATGTATTATTAGGGTGTTTACGGGTCGGTTTGGATCGGTTATTGGTCAAAATTAAAATTAAATTAATTTAATCAATTTTTAAATTATCAAAACCAAATCAAACCAAATACAATATACATTTATCGTTTTGGTTGTTATTAGTTTCGGTTTTGTTTGATTCGGTTGTTCGGTTATTAATCATGCACAAAAATTAAATAAATGATTCATTTAAAAGAGGGTAAAAAGACAAAAATTCATTCAGAATAAAATATAGTTAGAACGACTAACATTACATAATTTTTTATAACTAAATTTACTGTGAATAAAGCTTCAAAATTCTCCATTTTGACCTAAAAGGAAGAGACATTGACATTCCTAGTCCCAACAAGAATTGCGATAGACACTCATATACATGAAACCAATAAGATAAAGAAAAATTACCTAACTACACATCCTTTTTTACCTTATTTTCTATTATTCTCTACCATTCCAAAAAAATTACAGAAATCCCTTTTTTTCCTCAAATGCTCTCTTTTCCGGATGCATAACTACCAATCTTCCAACTCCACGATTTTCTTCCTTTTTTCACGCCTATAATCACTCCACTATATCACCAGTTACCTTTATCACTCCATTATTTAATTTCAAATATTTTCTCTTTCCAATTAATTGATTTCAAATTAATCAAGAGATAGTTCTTCTTAATTCATTTTATTCTTTCCAGTTCATCATCGTCGTTTTTTTATTTAAAAAAATTGCCTTTCATCTACAAAATTTGGATACTTATGGATGATGCTCCATCTTTTAGTATTGGGATTACCAAATTAGTTTCAACTACTCAAGATAATGTATGTTGTGTCTTTGATTGTGATGATGAAGATTTTGTTGAAAATAGATCTAAACAAATAAACGATTCATTATTCATGAAGAATCTGGAGTTGGAAAAGTCAAAGTCGAAGAAGGATTTTGACTTCTAAATCTATTATGAAAAAACGCTCAAAAAATGGGGGAAAGTCGGATCTACCTTATTACGTTTGTCTCTATCAAAGGCACATGTTTTCAATGTATCTCATTTATTTTGATTCTTAAAGGCACAAGTTTTCAATGTATCAAACAATCTATTATTCATGAATATATGAGATTAGAGAAGTCAAATTCGAAGAATGATGTATCTTCGATCTCTAAATCGATTGTGGAAAAAACGTCCAAAAAGAGAGAAAAAGATTGGATCTGGATTATCACGCCCATCGTTATCAAATATACATAGTCTCAATGTATCTAGTTTATTTTGTTTCGTAATTTAGATTTCTGATACAATGATTATGTTTTATGCAATGTATCATGTTTATATTGATTATACTTATATATAACTTAATGTTGCTGATACTTCAACTAGTGAGTTTTTGTAACACCCTGATTTTATTTTTTTTGAGCTAAGACTCAAACCATTCTTCGTAGTGAGTGAGATTTTATCGAGGAATTTAAATTTTCTTAAGTGATAAGGTCACTATATGTAGCACCTTGAGTTTCAAAAAGAACTAAAGAGAGTTTATTCAAGCCATTCCTAAGTTCTTCTAAGTTTTGGGTCAACTTCAAACGGACATAAATTTTAGCACAAGATGAGTTAGGAGACCCATAAGATATCAAATGAAAGATCTATGAGTCCTCTTTCCAACGCCATAGAGTTTGCTAAATTTTGAGCTCGTATGAGGGAGATATGTCTGTTTGAAGTTAGCCTGTCCAGTTAAGGAAAGTTACCCGAATTAGTGAGGGGCATTTTGGTCCTTTCCTTACCCCATCAACTTAAAATAAATTATGGTAATATTTAGGGATCTAAACTGATTTGGTTCAGTTTTCACAATCTTAATTATGCTTAGGGTTTTAGAAGAAAGTTCAAGAAGAGAAAATAGGAGAAAAGAGGAAAAGGTTCAAGACGTTCGTCGAGATTTCTTATGAATCGATGATTGTTTCGCCAAGGGTTTGATCCCTAAGAGGTATGTGAGTTCTCATAGTGTTGAGTTCGTTCACCACACGCCAATCATGTTATTTTAATGCAATTTCATTCTCAAAGTTGAAGGATTTGAGTTCTTGATGAGTTTTCTTGAAATTTCATTCGTAATCTTTATTGTTGGGATTTTGATGAGTTCTTGTAATACCCCGTAGCCTAAAGAGGAAGGCTTAGCAAATTTACAGAACTACCAGGTGTCACCCACGAGGGCTAACCATGCCCTGTGGTTGGACCCACGTCCGGTAGGGGAGCCCCGTGGATGGACACCCTGGGGACTGTCTGAGGTAGTGAGCCACGGCCAGGACCCACACCCTGTGGATGGGTCCACGGCCCGTGGTTGGGAGCCGTAGGTCCAAGGCCTAAAAATCCAAGTCCCAGACCACCAACCACGGTTCACCAGGACGGACCGTAGGTCTATCCACGGTCCGTCGGTGTGGTCTCGTGGGTGGGGCTTGTGGGATGGTTAATTTGAGGGCTTAAGGGTCTTTTCTGGATTTAATTAGAATTAAGTGGTGTCGTTTTGCCTAAGTCTAGAATACCTATATAAGTAATTTTAACCCCCAAAATCTTCCATTCAAGTCATTCTCTCAAAATCCCCAAAAAAACCCCAAAACTCTCAAATATTCTCTCTCTAGAAGTTGGAAGAAGGAAGAAATTGGAGCTAGGTCAAGTTCAAGCCTCCCAATCTTCAAGCTTTGCGGGCATTGTGACTAAGGTATGATGGCTTTTCATCCATGGATTTCTTCCATCTATGGAGTCCCCTAGAATTCCCTCAATTTGATGAAGAATTTCCCAATTCTAGCTAGGGTATCTTCCAATGTTGTGGGTTATGATGAATGTTGATCCAATTGAGTGGATTATGGTTGTTTATGATTGAATTTATAGAATTGCATGTATTTAGGATGAAATTACATGTACCCATGCCTATTCCATAATTCTAACCTAGAAATGATATAATTGAATCGATGCCATGAAGGGAAACTTTGTGGGTTTAGGATTGTCCTTATAGGATGGATGAATTATGATTAGAATTGCTTTAGAATGAAGCTTAGATGATGATCATGAGATGTAGTTCTTTGAGAGTAAAGCTTATGATATGAATTGTTGGTAATTGATGTTAATATTGAGGAAGGGATTCCCACATGAATTGCTTAATCATGATTGTATGAATGTGAAAGGTTTTCTCACATGAATGATTCTAGGTTGAAAGGATTGCACACCTAAAATGAATCTAGACTAAAAGACTATGTAATTGATGAGGCTAGAGGCGATTACCCTTGACCTCCCTATGAAAGGATATGAGGCGATTCCCCTATTCCTTAGAATTGAACAAGAGGTGAGTCCCCATGTTCTTACTATGATGAATGAACATGGAGGCGAGTACCCATGATCCTTATGAAATGGTGTGGAGGTGAGTACCCGCATCATATGATGAGATTGTGGAGGCGAGTACCCGCTATCTAAAAGTAAGTAAGGCAAGAGGCGAATACCCATTAGCCTTTGTAAGTTAGACAAAGAGGTGAATCTCCTTGTCTTTAAAAGTAAGTATGAACTATGAGAACTATGATGTAAAGAAATGAATCGCTTGAATTGTTGCTTGAGATGCCTTCCATGAGGTAAGTTGACTAGAGGCGGATGACCCAAGTCATGACTAAGGATGAGTAAGGTTGCTTGAGAAGTATTCCTTTCCTATTATGATGTTGATGTATGTGCATGATTATGCTTATGGTTTATGTTGACTAACCATGATGTTTATGTTGTTTATGCTAGCTATCATATTTAGTACATTTTTGTACTAACACATACTTTGCCTACATTCTTATCAAATGTAGGGTCCGGCGACATAGATCCCCACACTCGTGGCTAGCTTCGTTGTTGATCAAGGAAGCGAAGATTTGGTGAGTCATCATTGTGTTCGAGGATGTGATCACCCTTTTCTTTTATGTCTTTCTTTCATGTCTTGGACTATTGTATGGGATATATCCCAAGACTTTACTCATGTTGTTTAGATGGTTTGAGATTATGGTATTAGACTTCCTCTCATTTTATAAAAGACTTTGATTATATTGAAAGGTTTTAAATTTCCGTACTTTTCTATTACTTTATGTTATGATATGCTAAGTGGTCTTGTATGAGGCCTCTCGGGGTCTTGTACGCCTTGTTACATCTAGGGGGTACCCCTGGGTCGTGACAGTTTTTGAGATAAAAGTTAGTGATTTGAGGGTTGTTTTGAGTAGATTATCGTGTACTTATGTTCGGTATTCGAATCTAAGTGAGTGGGAAAGAAACCATTCGATTCTAGGTGAGTTAGGATCAGAAAACGAGAAAGAAATTCGTCAGGGTTTTTCTGAGCAAGGGCTGGCGCACCTCCCCACCATTGCGCCACCAGAGATGCTTTGTTGTTCAGGGGATGGTGCCCTACGCCACTGAGTGCGCCAGGGTTGTCTGCCCCCACCCGTTCTCCGACGTTTAGCCCGTCTGAGTTCTTTCAAAGGGTACCTTTACTCTCCTTTGATTCTAACTACTCTAAACTACTTCTAAACATCGAAAAATCATTCATAACATGAATTATAACCTTGAATTTATAATTCAAATTCAAGGAAGAGTTAAGAGTAAAGTTTGAGAAAGTCCCTTTGAGTCTTTTTGAGGGGTCTTCTACAATTACTTATAAATAGTTTCAAGACTCGAGTAAGTGAGTATGAGAATGAGAAGAATGTATTCACGAGTCTACATTATCATTGAGATCCTTAAGTCGAGTTAGTCATGCCCATAATTTCGCATGAACCCCATAAATTGAGTATCTTCGAGAGGAGTAGTATCTTCAAGTTCTAAGTCTTGAGTATTGAGTTCCTAATCCTTTTGAGATTATATTCATAATCATAGGATTACCACATGTTACCCATGAAGGTCCTTGAATTGAGTTGTTCAGGCCCATAATTCCGCATGAACCCTTTGAGTCGAGCATTCTTGAGATGAGTAGTACCATTGAGTCCTTGAGTTCTGGAGTTGTTGAGTTCCGAGTATTGAGTTCTATGTATGGTTATTGAAAACCTTGAATTGAGTCGTTCACGTCCATAATTCGGCATGAACCCTATTTTGAGAAGTCTTTTACAATTATTCCTAATTTGTTTAAATGCTTGAGTAAATGAGTATGAGAATGAGTAGAGTCAAGTTTCATTTTCTTTAAAATGATATATGGAAACTAAGTATTCCCAAGAGTAAATGTTTTTACATTTAAGAAGAGAGGAAACATCGATTTCTAAAAGAGTTCATGAACAGTTTTATGTACTATCTCTTTTAAGAGAAATATTTTGAGTAATAATCTCAAAGTTGAGGAAGAGGAAATATTTTCTTTAAAACATATGAGCTAATTTATATTTTGGGAGTAGTATTGAGAACCGACATGGGGGAGAGTTCTAACAACTCACAGCCCCCATAAATCATGTAGCCAACGTGAGTAGAAAGGGTCATACTTTTTAGATGATTTCTTATTGCTTTTTAAGCATAGACTAGTGGATCCACTTAGTTGAGGATTTCTATACCCTGGCAAGGTATATGACAGTTCTGGCAGCGTGGAAAAGACGTTGTATCATCACATAACTCATAGTGATGGTTGTCAGCTAGAGAATCTCCCAAACAAAGTTATTTTGTATCTATACATACAAATAAGAGTTATTATTGTATTTTCATACAATTGAGTTATTAGTATATTTTTGCATACAACTGAGTTATTATCTATTGTTTTAAAAGCTTTTCAGATATTGCATCTTTTATTGTTGTTTTATCCTTAAGTATCCAGAGTTGAACTATGTTTCACATAATACTATGTTTCACATAATTGAGTATCTTATTGTTGAGTTGAGCCCTATTTCTCTGAGTTGAATTGAACTTTATTTCACAGAGTTGAGTATCTTATTATTGAGTTGAGCCCTATTTTCTCTGAGTTGAGTATCTTATTGTTGAGTTGAGCCCCATTTCTCTGAGTTGAGTTGAACTATGTTTCACAGAGTTGAGTATCTTATTATTGAGTTGAGCCCTATTTTCTCTGAGTTGAGTTGAACTATGTTCATTGAGTTGAGTTGAGTTGAGTTGAGATGAGTGAGTTGAGAAGAGGTAAGTATGTTTCTTTTCCATCAGTTCAAGCTTATGTTTATGCTTTAGAATTCCCCTCACATGCTCGTACATTCCATGTACTGACGTCATTTGGCCTGCATCTTTTATGATGCAGATACGGGTATTCAGGGTCATCAACAGAAGCTTCGTTGATACCACTTGCAGTTCAGTCAGCTTTGGTGAGCCTTCTTATATTCCGGAGTACTTCACCTTTACCTTACAGTTAGCAGTTTTGAGATGTTGTGGGTTTTGTCCCGATATCCTTCTGTAATAGTAGAGGCTTCATAGATAGACAAAGTTGACTAGTTTTCAGTATGTATCTTCTTTGAGTTATTTTTACAAACTCTGAGTTTATCTATTGAGTATTGTTCAGATTATTTTAAAGGTTGAGTATTTGAGTTATTGAATTTAATTCAGTTTTAAAGCTTTTGTATGCTTGAGTTAGTCTTCCGCTTGTAGTCAGCCAGGATGAGGGTTCGCTTGGAGACCAGCAATGGTTTTCGAGTGCCGGCCACGTCCAGGGTGTAGACTCGGATCGTGACAGTTTTATGCAATGTATCATGTATATAGTTATTATACTGATACATAATCTAATATTGTTGATACTTCAACTAGTGGATTTTATGCAATGTATCATATTTATATTTATTATACTGATATATAGCCTAATGTTGCTGATAATTCGACTAGTGATTTTTATGTAATGTATCATGTTTATATTTATTATATAACCTAATGTTGTTGATACTTCGACTAGTGAATTTTATGTTCAATTCAAATGTACTTGATACGTAAGTAATGCATAATTTATCATTTGCCATATATCAAGCTCTATAATGTATCAGTAATACTTTTCAATCCCATCAAGTGATTTTCAATTTGATTTCCTTCGTACAAGATATACAATTTGGTTGTGCAAGATATGCAATTTTTCAATCACACGTATCTGATACACATTAATGGCCATGATACATTTATACAAATTAATGCTAAATACCCATTCTTTTGCAATGATACATCTATACAAACTAACACTACATGTATTCGATACTTAATATCTATCACACAATAATGTTTTGATATAAAACCAAACACTTTACAAGCAATCTTTACTTCTCTAATGTATCTGTAGGATTGCAATACTTAGAAATTTATTAAATATTTTAGGAATAATAATAATGTATCATGAGTAATATATCCATCTCGAAAAAATAAATCAAAAAAACTTTGGTCATGATACATTCATACAAATTAACACTACATGTATCTGATACGTAATAATTACCACACGGAAATGTATCGATCTAAAACCAAACACCTTATGGGCAACCTTTATTACTTTAATATATCAGGTAGGACTACAGTTCTTAACAATTTACTAAATATTTTAAAATAACAATGTATCATGAGTAATATATCCATCTCAAGATCACAAATAAGAAAATCGACTACACAACATCTCAATTTTTCAATGATTTTAAATCGAAATAGAAAAGATTTTTGACAATTTGGGAGAAGAAATTTGAAATCTGAATTTTTTGAAGTTGTTATGCTTTGGGAGAGATTGATAAGCGGTGACAATAATGTAATTGCGTGATTTATGGATTTGATATTTAATTTTACGTTTCTTTTCTTTTTTTAAGCGCAACAGAAAATATTTTGTTCCTTTTTTAGTGCAACATAAGGATTCTTCTTGTATCAGAATTAATGTATCCGGAAGGTACAAATTTTAAGGGATTATTGCAATTAGAAAAAGAGTAGGGATATGATGTAATTTACTTTTTACACTATGAGATTTATGTAAGTTATACACAAGATAAATGTTCTCGTCTTGGACGTTTTTGCTTTCATAAATAAATCATAAATAAAAAATTTTGGAAACATATATAAGATATTTAAAATTGTTTATAAACATAATATTTGTGCATGTATGATAATAAATATATGTATATAATTTATCAGTTCAGTTCGGTTATTTCTTCGATTTTTTTTAACAAAATCAAAATCAAACCAAATATTATCAATATTTAAAAATCTAAAACTGAACCAAAATCAAACCCACATAAAATCGATTTATTTAATTGATTTGATTCAATTTTCGATTTTGATCAATTTTTATCCAAATTGTGAACACTCCTATGTATTATAATATTAGTAATTAAGCGTTTAGACCTTTTTAAAGAACCATAGCAGATTTTTAAGTAATAAATGAAATAATCGAGGGCTCATTTCAAATTAGTTTTTAAAATAAAAATAAAGTAGAACACAATAAAGGGAAAGGGAAAAAACACAATAAATTTTATGGACTATGGAACAGGCCAAAAGTAGTAGATAGTAATAGATGTTAAATAGTCAAAGTTTTAACAGGTTAACTTTAGTCTTTTCCTTCGCCCCCCCTCTATGTCGTTTGCCTTGTAATTTTTGTGGGTTTGTTTTTCTTTAAACAAAATCTGACGCCGTCACTATATTCAACACTAAAATTATTTCATAATTAAATGTTATTTACCAAAGATTATTTTCTCTCACCATTATGATAAATCAACCTGTTAAGTAATTCTTTAATCCTCAAACAAAATATTAAATGAAATAAAAATATCTTATTTAATAAATCTGACTAAACTGCTTATATTTGGAAACCTTTTTTTTTAAAATATCTTTTCTGAAAAATGCTTTTCAAAAAAAGTAATTTGTGTTTGACAAATTCAATTGAAAAGTGCTTTTAATAAGTAATTTGTGTTTGACTAATTTTTAAAAAAAGTGCATTTGAGAGTAGAATTACGAAAAAGGGCAAGTATCAATGTGCTTTTAATATTAAAATTATTTGATAGAGAGAAACTATTGTAAACATCTAATACAAAAACTTTAATTACATTTTTAATTTAATTAATCAAAATGTACATATTCAAATTTTCAATCAATATTATACATAGAAAATATTATTGAAAAATATTGAAAAGAAGAATCTGTTTGTTATTTGTTACCTATTCTTTTGGATTCAATCTTAGGTATTATCTTTTTTTTTGGTTATAATACTCTAAAGTTTTAAAATATTCAAATTAAAATAAAATAAAATGTAAATTAAGAAAAGAAAATTTTGTTATTTTTTACTTTTTTGGGAGGGTCTAAATCTTTAATTGTTACTTTTTCTCTCTTTTTTTAATCCTAAAAATATTGGTGTTACTTTTATTTCCAATTCTGTAAAATAATACGTAAAATGATATATACATTATAAAATATAAATAATAATATAAAAACATAAACAAAATAAAAAATTTATTATATAAAAATAAAAAGTAAAATTCTTGAATGAAAAGTAACCAAACTTATGAGATATGCTAATTAATTAATAAGGGATATATTGATAAATATGTATATATGTAAGAGATATTATCGTCTTTAAAAAAATAATTTTCTACTTTTGCTTCTGCTTGTTTTTAAAAAAACATAAATTTTCAGCTTCTTTCCAACCGTAGAAAAACTATTTCTGCTCTCATTTAAAACAGTTTTACGGATTTGTCAAACACTTAATTTTTCAAAAATAATATTTTTTCTCACAAAAAGACAGTTCTAGCCTCCCAATAGCAATGTCAAACCGTGTTGAATTTTGAAATTAAAAAATTCAAAAACAGATAGTTAGTTGACGATGTACAAAACTAAAACTCATTAATCAATTATCCGCCAACGTTTTCCAGGCATTGTTCTTTTTAATTGTTTGTAGTATCCATCAATATTTTATTTAAATAGAAAGTCTGGCTAATTTCTTTTGGCCATGTTGAAACAAGTTGACTTGCATCACATTATAGAAAGTGGTTGCGTATTACTCCTTGGATTTTCAAGACCATCCAGAGTCCTCCTTAACAACTTTTTCTTTTTATTATTCATATCCCTCTACAATATTATTTTAATTAGAAATTTTTAAAAGCATATCGACATCTAGCTAAATATTGTTTTATTGGTAGGTAAACAACGTTTCTGTCATTTTTCTGATACTTAAATTGAGTAAAGGACAAATTTAGAATTATGGAATTGCAAAAAAAAAAAACGATATATTTTTATAAAAAAATGAGTTAAAAAGAAAAGTAATATAAAGAAATTAAAATAATGGGAGTATACTTTTTTCTTTTCTTTTTGGAGAGTGGGTGGGAGAAAAATATACGCGTGACTTTTTTTAATTGGGTGAATTTATTTAGTTTTTGCTAACGTTAAAAAATATTTGACTTTCTTAAAAAATATGATTTACACCGATAAATTCTTTAAAATTATTTAAAATACTTATAAGTTTGTATTATTATTTTATAATAAATATGCTCCTTGATAAAAATTAAACTCATATATTATAAGCTTCAACATGCTTAAAAAGGAGCATCAAATTTTTATACTCACATACTTTTAACAAATTTTATGTAACAATACTATTACAGACTTGAGAGTCATATAACAACAAGCATATCATAAGTAGAAATATAGCACATAAGTTGAGTGAGTGCATTCATAGGTTTCTCAAGTTTGTCAACTTGGGATTAATAAATGACGGAGCATTTTTTATGAAATAAAAAAACTTGGGTAAATTTTAAATTTTTGAAAATTCCCAAAAATTAAAGGTATGTGTACTACTTGGGGCAATGAGGGAATATGACACTTGTGGTGCTACCTCTTGTATAGATGTGTTCCAAATTAATGTTGGTTTCAGTATATTTAAAAAAAAATTATAATTAATTATTTCTTTTGTCCTAATATTGGTTCCAATCTTTTATTCCAAAATTAGAGTCTCTCTTATCAGTACTTCTTTTATTCCAATAAAAAAAAAAAAATTATATCTCAAGCAATAATTAGGAAGCAGAAGTAGATCTCAATAAATAATTAATACCCAATTTTTTTTATCTGTTTATCATTTTCTTTTCTTAAAAAATTTTCAGTGTTAGAGTAAAAGTCGTGTGAGTATAATATTTCTAGTCTCACTTTCTTTATATATACTAGACACGGACCCGTGTCAGCACGGGGCCCAATATATATTACTTTTTCTGTTTTAATTTATTTATGTGATATATGTGGAATTTGAAGTTAATCAATTTTTTAACATGTTTTTATATATTAGAGTCAACCAACTTTTGTATATATATATAGAGAGAGATATTTTTATAAATAGAGAGAGGGGGGGGGGGGGGGGAGAGAGAGA